>MU225026.1:1072652-1115451 GCA_018584345.1 Thuja plicata | reverse complement strand
TTCAGTGAGTTAGTTAGTTGCAGAGAATAGACTAGCAGAGAATTGTAAATCTTCTATATTATTAATAAAGAGAAGTTTGTCTGTACTTTACGTGTGTTTTTGTTCTGAGTAGCTTTCTGTAAAGGGTCGTTTTGTTTTTGTTAGATAAATATGGGTGCTTCTTGACTCTGATAATCTGTTCAATGGATTGTGACAGTCAAGAAGCATCCTCCATGTATATTATGCTTGTTTCTGTATTTTTGTGGAATGAGAAGCTAGTCAAGAGGTCAGACAAGTCCTAGGCGAGCCTATGGTCCGATTAGAGACTTGTAGGAACGATAGATAAGTAAGAAGGTGCATGACTGTAGTGATTCAGTCATGAAGAGTGAGAGATAGTAAGGAGTAAAACATTTCGGTGGGTAGGGAACCTAGGAGAGAGGGAAGATAAGTCCTTCTAGTTAGGGTCTGAGAGTAGCCCTAAAGAGACTCAAGTGTGAGTCTAGAGAGAGTCCTGAATTGAATAGGATTCCAGGTGAGATTCCTAGAAGAGAGTAGGAATTTCAGAGAGTTAGGTGACCTCCCCATCAGTACACCTTGAAAAAAATTCTGATCAGAGAAGGTACACATAAGACTCCTTATGAATTATGGTTTAATCACACTCCTACTATAAAATATTTTAGAATATTTGGAAGTAAATGTTATATGTTGAAAGAGATGATGAGATAGGGAAGTTTGATGCTAGAATTGATGAAGATATTTTCCTTGGTTATTATACTAAGAACAAAGTCTATAAATGTTTCAATCTCAGATTGAGGAAGTTGATTGAAAGTGCTAATGTGAGGATAGATGAAAGGTATCCGACTCAAGATATAATGTATGACTATGGTAAGATTGCAGAGATTAAGAAGGTCACTGCTGATCCTATAGAACCTTAGGATATTGATAATGAGATCGAAGGTGAATCAAATGAGCTTACTGAAACTCCTAAGACTCCGAGGTATGTTAAGAATAACCATCCTAAAGATCAAATAATTGGTGATAAAAATAGAGGAATGATGAAAAGATAAAAATTAAGAGATGAGATTTGTTTGATTTCTCAAGTTGAACCAAAATCTACTTATGAAGCATGTAGAGATGAATCTTGGACTAAAGCTATGCAGGACGAATTAGGACAAATAGAGAAAACAACACTTGGGAATTAATTCCAAGGCCTAAAAATAAGAATGTGATAGGAACTAAATGGGTTTTCAGAAACCAAATGGATGAGGAAGGAACAGTGGTAAGAAATAAGGCAAGACTGGTTTGCAAAGGCTACTCGCAACAAGAAGGAATAGAATTGGAAGAGACATTTTTGAATGAAGATTTGGAGGAAGAGGTATACATAGAGAAACCTGATGGATTTACTTTGACAAAAGGTGAAGACATGATTTGTAACTTAAGAAAACATTGTATGAACTGAAACAAGCACTGAGAGCATGGTATGCAAGACTAGATAGGTATCTACCTTGTCTTGGTTTCAGAAAAGGTAATGCAGACAATAATTTATACTTAAGAACTGGTGAAGATGGAATTCTAATCATAGACGTATTTCTTGATGATATCATTTTTGGAGGTAATGATGAAATGAGTAAAAGGTTCTCTAAATAGATGGAAAATGAATTTGAAATATCAATGATTGGTGAGATGGAATTTTTCCTTGGTTTGCAAATTAATCAAAACAAGAATGGTATTTGTATATCTTAGACCAAGTATCTTAAGGAAATATTGAAGAAATTTGGAATGGAAGATTGTAAACCTGTTGGAGACCTATGGTGACTGGTTATAAACTCTGGTTATAAACTTACTAATAATGATGAAACTTAGAGTGTTTCTCAGATAAAGTACAGATTAATGATTGGAAGTCTACAATATCTAACTCACACTAGACCATATATTTCCAATGTAGTTGGAATTATGGGAAGATACCAAGAAGATCCTAAAGAGACACACCTTGTTGCTGTTAAAAGAATTTTCAGATACTTGAAATGGACAATAGAGTATGGATTATGGTATGCAAAATCTGATGAATTTATTTTATATGCTTATACTGATGCTGATTGGGTAGGTAGTGTGGATGATAGAAAGAGTGCAAGTGGAGGAGAATTTTTCCTTGGAAAAGGCTGGTTTCCTGGTTAGTTAAGAAGAAGGATTGTATAGCTCAGCCTACTTATGAATCTGAGTATGTTGCTACTACTATAAATTGTACACAAGTTGTTTGGATGAAACAAATGTTGAAGGACATTGGACTAATTTTTGAAGAGCCAGTGGCTATCCATTATGATAACACTAGCACTGTGAATATGTCAAAGAATCTTGTAATGCATTCAAAGACTAAACATATTTCTATTAAGTATTATTTCTTGAGAGACAAGGTAGCAGAGAAGGAGATCAGATTGGAGTATGTTAGCACAAAGGAACAAATAACAGATATATTTACAAAACCTTTGCCAAAATATTCTTTTAAGTATCTCAGAAGCATGCTTGGGGTGAGAATCCCTCCCTGTGGTAATTAATTGATGCAGGAAGGCATCAGTCCAGTGGATTTCAGAGCTATATCATTTTTTGGACTTGATGTATGGATCTACTCCTCAGGGGGACTGATCGCAAGAACTCTACAAAACATATTTGGGTGATTTTGTATGTAGTTGTTATAGACATGAAGATTTGAAAAAGCTGCACCTTGCAGAAGATTGATGAAGAGTTATGGCACCCTTTTCCATTGTTGTTAAAGGGGGAGATATTCTATCTAAAAATCCCTACTATTTTAGGGAGAATTGTGTTGAGGATATTGAGAAGATTGTATTGAGAGAGAGCACTTTTGGGTTGATGGATTTTCCCATATGTTTCCATCAATGCCAAAGGGGGAGATTGTTAGATCATGTTGGAATTGGCTACTAATGATGCTGTTGGCATTCATGTTTTGTCACTGATGTCAGCATATGTTTCTATGGAGTAATTTCTGACTGGTTATGATGACTGAAAAAAGTGTACGGATAGATCAGAATGAGTGAAGATGGGGATATGTAGAAGGATGTATGATGATCTTATTTCTAAGTTTTTTTGGCTTAATATTGAATATTGGATGAGTTACAAATGTTTTGGTGAAGACTATTTTCTGGACTATGACAGTGATGTTTGACAGAGCGAGTCTTTGTGTTTTGAGTATATCTTACAGGCGATGATGATTTAGGTTATGCGAGCTTAAGGGATGATAGAAGACAGGTTAAGGAATGTTTATTATGGGTCAGAAGTCATATGAGTGTTGATGACATCAACTATGGCATGCATTCTGGAAGAGACCTATTTGGGGCCGACTTTAGAGATGTAGCGTGTATTGTGGATTGTGAGTGTGGATTACAGATCTTGGATTATATCTGATGTATACTTGTTTTAGGTACTGTGTGTGTATTAGTAAGGGGTTAAATAATTATTTGTATATTGGAAAAGCTTAATTGGCTGACCTAATCAATTATTGTAATAGGGTATATATGAGAGATATTTTCTTTTGAAAAGATGTGAGTGAGTGAGTGTGTGTGTATGTATGAAGAGACAGAGAAGTGTGGAAGCTACTAGATTGATTGTCTGTTGGATGTAGAGAATATGATATGTTTATTGTACTTCATTGGAAGTGACCAAGCAAAGAAAGTTGTTTTCAGACAACTCACTGGATTGTATATTTTCTATACACACTTGTGTTTCAGACTGTAATTCCTTGAGGGTGGCATTAACCTTCTTTAGGCAGTGTGCCTGGGTAGTGAGCCCACCATTATTCTTGAATCCCAAGATGGTTTATCCTTTAATAGGGATTGTGTACTGTAATGTGTGTGCTAAAAATTTGACACACTTCTATGAGTCATTATATTCAATATTTCTCAAGAATGAGGTCTCAAATGACAACTCATAGCTCCCTATTCATGGAGTGCAAGGGTTTGTGATGAAGGCCCTCAGTTTAGACCTAGTTATGCCTATGCAAGTACACCATGAAATGAGAGATCAAAGAGGAAAAGCAAGAATGCTAGTCTCCATGATCACCATATATGCATTGCAAATGAAAGCTATTCTATATGATAACAATGCATGAAAGGAAACTAAACTATATGATAACAATGCATGAAAGGAAATAATCAAATTAATCTATGAAGGAAATATGCAAGATTAATCTATTGAAAGGAAATATGAACCTAAATTAACATGAATCTACTCTAAATGGATTGCCATGAATGCATGAGAAAAGAAGACAGGAAGAAGAAGTTGCATGGTCCAAGCTCAAATTCTCAAACTCTCTTCCAAGATTGCTCTCCAAACATGCAACATAAAAATAGAATAAAAGTGTATATCCAAATGAGAAGGAGAGGTTTCCTTTTAAAGAGCAATGACTGATAGAGATTAAGAGGTAAAAAGAAATGAGCAATGGTGGAGATTAAATCTTGATTGATCCATGTGCTCATATCTTCAAAAGACAAAATCAAAGGCTATGATTTAGAGGCAAAAAGTCCACCACTTAGGAATATGTGTAAAGAAAAAGGAGCTTTTATTTATTTATATTTAATTTATTTCCTTTTTCAACACAAAGAGGGATTTAAGTGGGGGTTTTATTTATTTAATTAAAAGATGGATTTTCTTTTAATTAAATAAGATTATTTTATTTAGTTAAAAGGGAGATTCTAATTAAATAAGATAAAATATATTTAATTAAGAGAGATTTTAATTAAATAAGATAAGATTATTTAATTAAAAGAGAGATTTTAATTAAATAAGATTATTTTATTTAATAAAAATGAATTGTTTTCTTTTAATTAAATAAGATTTATTGATGAAATGATCAAACCTTAGGAAATATTGAAATAATTGAATTAATTACGATTTGATCAAGGAAATTGATTTGAATTGAAAATGTTGCAAAGCATTGATTCAGGAATTTGATAATTTGATTCTGTCATTTGATAAATTAAAGAATGAGGGCCCATCGTCTAGGCGACCATTTTAGGGTGCATACATTTGCCCCTTTTTGATTAATGTGTGATCTTTATGGGAACACATGTAGTCAAAGAATGCAGTTGAAGTGTGAGATCGATTTGGGATCACAAAACAACCCAGACGTGTGATTGATAGACGGGAAGACATCAGGACAAAGATAAGCTGATTGAAAAAGATAAGGTCAAAACCCCTGTAAATAGGTAATTGACATGTCCAAGATAAGGATCTCAAGCAAGTTTTCCCGAAGTGGAGCAATTAATAGGATTGATAAAGCTGAATCAAGGATTGAAGTTTGATAGGTACTGCCCCCTCATGATCAAAATTGAAATGAGATAAAGGAGAAACAAAAAATTGATAAATTTGATCAAATCAAACTAAAGATAAGGTTCTTGATGTAAGATGAAAGATATAAGGATCACCAAACCAAGGTAGATCATCAAGCATGAAAGATTATTTCCCAAGGTTGAATTAGAAGAAAAGAAGTGGGGTGAAAGCGAATGGAAGATATAAGTTTGGAAGAGGTGGAAAGAAATGGAGAGAAGAAAGAGAATTTGTCTTAAGAAAGAGAATGCCCCAAAATCAATCAACTGTTTAAGATAGAAAATTTTGATTGAGATCACGAAAGAAGATAAGAAAATAAAGATCAAACATGACCACAGTTGATTAAAAGTCCAAAAGAAAGATGAAGGAAACCCTCTCAAAATCATAATGCAATCTAAAAATGCAAATTAACATGAAGTCTATGTTGGAAAATTCCCAAGGGATAACTACGAGGGGGGGGGGGGGGGTGAGTCAGTTATTAGCTAGTTTAATTCTTTTCTCCAATTAATTACAGAATAACATTAAGCATTAACACATTCAGATAACACAACAATTTTGGTTACGGGGAAACCAAATAGGTAAAAACCCCGGTGGGAATTAGCACCCACAAAGAACTGTACTTGAGTATAATAATCCCTATTAGAAGATCTTAAAACCCTATTAGCAGTTGATCTTTACAATGCAATAAGTACAGTGACCTAGTTAAGGGTTGAACCCTGTTAGGAGTCTTTTACAAATAATCCTGTTAGGGGTGAGGACTCACTGTCCAAAAGCTCACTGCTAGAATGATGAAGGCTGCAACCTTCAGTAAAACAAATATACACTATATCTAATAAATAAAAAGTTTGAGTAGACCTTCTGTCTTGATTAGTTCCAATGAATTGTAATATTCTTTTGCTTATTCACATAGATCTTCAACTTTTACTGTCTGACTTTCTTCTTTGCTCTATCTTATATTTTTCACTCCATTTTCACACTTAGCGATCACATTTGTAGTGCTATAAGTATCTTCCCCATGGATAAGGTCACGACATCTTTTGGAAACACTTCATCAACTTACTTGTTGGCTTAACTAAGCACGCAATCAAAATTAGGACCGCGCAACTCAAGATGAGTGGAACTGTCACTTCACATAGTCGGCTCTACCAAATTAACTCAAACATCATGCTTCTGTTAGAACATGTTTAGCACATTTGGATAATCATCATTAACTCATAACTAAACATGAATACAAACACGCATATCCCGAAGATAGGCGCAACTCAAGAAACAATGTAAATACGTCGGCTCTTAACAGATGATCTTCAGAAACTGTAACTGCCAAAATATATTAACATAACGCCACTGAAATAGCATATCTAGATCTACGTGAATGCACATAGAAACCACAACATGTCTACACCATGGAAATAAACACACAAGGCTCCAAAACATCTGTACTAATAATTGCATATAGGACACTATTATATATTATATGTTGTCATCAATGACAAACATACAATCAACAATTTGCACATAAGAAAATCTCCAACAATATCCCCCTTTGACATTGATGGAAACATATGATTAAAAACACCATCAATCCAAAAGTGATTCCTTTCTTTTTACAATCTTCTCAATATCCTCATTAAGGGTTCCTCTTCACTGCTGCAGCTCCTCTGACTATGTTTTTATTTTCATGACTATATACTCCCCCAAAGTATATGCTCCCCCTTACTATCTACTCCCCCTTTGACATCAATGGAAAAGGGTGCCAAACAAAAATAAGCACAGGTACTGCCCCAAAAGTAGAGTAGTCAACCATTCATCAGTCACCAATGACTGATGTTCTTTGCTGCAAATTCTAATCAGACTCAAGAAAGGGAATTACTCCCAGCTTCTCCCTGAGATACTCAAAAGTATCTTTTGATAAAGGCTTTGTAAAAATATCTGCTAACTGTTCTTTAGTGCTCACATAATCCAACTTTACTTCTCTATTTGCAACTTTTTCTCTTAGAAAGTGATATTTGATCTCAATGTATTTTGTCTTTGCGTGCATCACAGGGTTCTTTGACATATTGATAGTGCTAGTGTTATCATAGTGAATAAAAATAGGATTATCAATCTAAATACCAAAGTTTTTAATCATCTGTTTGATCCAAACCATTATTGAACAATTCAGTGCTGCTGCAACATACTTAGCTTCTGCTGTTGACTGAGAGATATAGTTCTACTTCTTTCTTGTCCAAGTAACAAACCTGTCTCCAAGAAATACTACTCCTGAGGTACTCTTCCTGTCATCAACACAACCTGCCCAATCTGCATATCTATACACATGAAGTTGTATATTCTCTGAGTTAGGATACCATAAACCATAGTCTATAGTCCCCTTTAAGTATCTAAATATTCTTTTTATTTCCATTAGGTGATTTTGTTTAGGTTCATCTACAAATCTTCCAACAATGCCAACTGCATTGGAAATATCTGGTCTAGATTGAGTAAGATATATGAGTTTTCCAATCATAGACTTGTATAGTCTCTTGTCAACTGCCGTGGAATCATCATCTTTGGAAAGCTTGCTTCCTATTATCATGAGGGTGCTTACTGGTTTGCAGTCTTCCATTTTGAAAGTTTTCAATATCTCCTTCACATACTTAGATTGATTTATGAATATGCCTTTGTCTGTTTGTTTTACATTCAATCCCATAAAATATTTGATAGGTCCAATCATGCTCATTTCCAACTCACTTTGCATCTCTTTGGCAAATTCTGCACTAAGCTTGTCATTACCTCCAAAGATAATGTCATCAACAAAAATAGCAACAAGTAGTAATCCTTCACATGTCTATCTTATGAATAAGTTACAACCTGCTGCTCCTTTTCTGAATCCTATCTTTGTTAAGTAACCATCAATTCTCTCATACCATGATCTTGGGGCCTCTTTAAGTCCATAAAGTGCTTTATTTAGTCTACATACCATGTCTAGTTTGTCTGATAGATTAAATCCTTTAGGCTATTCTATGTAAACTTCTTCCTTCAATTCACCGTTCACAAAAGCTGACTTGACATCCATTTGATATACTTTAAAGTTCTTGAATGTTGCATAGGCTAGAAACAACTTGATAGCTTCCAGTCTGCTCACAGGGGAAAATGTATCAGTGTAGTCTATTCCTTCTCTCTGCGCATATCCTTTACATACTAGTCTTGCTTTGTTTCTTACCACTGTACCTTCTTCATTCATCTTATTCCTGAATATCCACTCTGTTCCAATCACATTCTTGTCACTAGGTCTAGGGAACATTTCCCATGTATCTTTCTTGATTATATAATCCAATTCTTCTTGCATAGAACTTTTCCAATCTGAATCATTGCACACATCTTCAACACTTAAGGGTTCAATCTGAGAAAGTAAGCACACCTCTTCATCAATGGGATAACCTTTTTCTCTGGATCTTGTAAAGAATTTAGCACTCTGATCTCCAATGGTGTCTTCCTTAGAGTGGTATTTGGATATGTATTTTGAGTTTTTAGGAGTGACACTCTCATCTGTAATCTATGATTCTTCTTGACTTGGTTCAGGATTGTTGCATGAGACATCAATACAGTCAAACATTTCTTCAATAACTATTTCCTTATTGATAGGTCTGGGTTCATCTTCAATCATGAGATCACATTCATAGTATCTTTCTTGAATCATAAACTTCTCATCAATATTTACATGAGTAATTTCAATGATCTTTTTCAATCTTATATTAAAACATCTATAGGCTTTACTTTTGGTAGAGTAACCAAGAAAAATACCTTCATTGCTTCCAGCATCAAACTTGCCAATACTGTCATCTCTCTTGATGTAGCACTTGCTTCCAAAGATTATGAAGTATTTTACAGTAGGTACATTACCCAACCAAAGTTTGTAAGGTGTCTTGTCTGCGCCTGGCCTTAATTGGATTCTATTGATAGTATAGTCTGCTATATTAATCATATCTCTCCAATAGGTATGGGAAACCTTTCCATCAATCATGATAGTGCACGCTGTGTCAAGTATTATCATGTTCCTTCTATCTACAATCCCATTCTGCTGAGGGGTTCTAGGTGCACTTAACTATCTTTTGATTCCATGTTGTTTGTAGTAATCATAAAATTGGTCAGAGGTGAATTATCCTCCTCTATCAGATCTCAAACATTTTATCTTTAATCCAGATTCATTTTCAACTTTAGCTTTGAATACTTTGAACTTCTCAAAAGCTTCAGATTTGTCCTTCAAGAATGCAACCCACATCATCCTTGATAAATCATCAACAAACAAAATAAAATATCTTTCTCCATAGTATGATCTTGTTTGAGTAGGTCCACATAGGTCTGTATGTATTAGATCTAATTTGTTCTTTGCGGATTTCTGTTTACTCCTGAATGAGGTCCTCACATGCTTCCCCATCACACATTCCCTACACATAGTATCAACTGGTCTTACAATACTTGGAAGGTCTCTTACTGCCTTTAGATTACTTATCTTTACTATGTTGTCAAAATTGATATGACAAAGTCTCTTGTGCCATATCTAACTGTCATCCACTTTTGCAACAAAACAACTTACTTCAAAGTTGAGCTGAAAAAAATTACCTTTGGTCTTTGAGCCTGATGCAACCATGTCTCCTTCTTTGTTGTTGATAATACATCTATTTTTCTTAAATTCCAACTAATATCCTTTATCTAATAGTTGTCCAACACTTAGTAGGTTATGATGCAAACCATCAACATATAGAACATCATTTGTCTTGTTCTTTCCATCTAAGGTGATAGATCCTCTGCCTATGATAGGCTTAGGAGTGTTATGTCCAAATCTAACCATGCCACCTTTGTACTTATCTAGATGTACAAATCTATCTTTTTCACCTGTCATGTGATGTGAACACACACTGTCTATGATCCAGTCTATTCTGATGTCAACTTGTAAAACTAAAGTCAATTCTTGAGCTTTCTTTTCGTCTTCAATTTCTATTTGATCAATTATCTTTTCATTGTCTTTAATATCAACGAATCCAATTTCATCTTCTCCTGAGTCATCATCAGTTACACAATCTTCAGCATGATAGCATTCCTTAGTATATTTGGGCTTGTAATCTGATCTGAACTTCTTGACTCTTGTAGGACACTTGGATGCAAAGTGGCCAACTTTGTTGCATGAAAAACATTTGAATGGTAGATGTACTTCATATTTCCCTTTACCTATTCTTTCCTTTTTAGAAATCATAGCAATGATTTCTTCTAGTTCAGTATCAACTTATTCTTTTTCATTATTTCTAGAGATGTTCAAGTATTTCTTACCATGGACCGAGGCTTTGAAAGTTGTTTCCATTTTAGGTTCTGTCTTCAATCTTGATATCTTAAATGCATATATTTTGCTAATCAGGGTATCTCTTTTGAATTCCTTTTAGAATTGCATGGTTTCATCCAAGATGTTAATCTTTCTTTCATAATCTGCTATCAATGTGGTCATCAATTTGTCCATTATATCATCCTCTGAAACTTCTCCACCATTGTTCCTGATTCCTGATACTACTTCATTAATCCTTTGATTGTAAGCTCTGATGTTCTCTTTAGGTAGCATCTCTAAATTATTGTATCTTTTCTTCCATGTCTTTCTACACGCATTATTTTCTTGGATGTCTCCTTCAAACATATCTTCTTAGTATTTCTAGATTGAATATTTTTTTTGTTCTTTCTTAATCACAGAAAATTCACTGTCAGATAGGGCACTGATTAGGGCTTCCTTGGAAATTGCATTTTGAGTGAATACTTCTTTTTTTTAATTTGTAGAGTCTTCTTCAGCAAGGTCTTTCAAGGTGGGAACATAAATTGCATGAGTAGCAATCTCATAGATCTCAAAACCAACGCACTGAAGATGTGTTATCATTTTGTTCGTCCAGTCAAGATAGTTCTCTCCATCAAACTTAGGACTCTCTTTCCTGAGGTACGCCATTTGATCTACCTTAAGCTGTTAGGATTTCTCTCTAAAACACTTGGCTCTGATACCAATTGTTGGAAAAGTCCCAAGGGATGACTGAGAGGGTGGGGGGGGGGGGGAATCAGTGNTGAGAGGGTGGGGGGGGGGGTGAATCAGTGATCAGCTATTTTAATTCCTTTCTCCAATTAATTACAGAATAACATTAAGCATTAACACATTCAGATAACACAAGATAGAACACAACAATTTTGTTTACGGGGAAACCAAATAGGTAAAAACCCCAGTGGGAATTAGCACCCACAAAGAACCGTACTTGAGTATAATAATCCCTATTAGAAGATCTTACAACCCTATTAGGAGTTTATCTTTATAATGCAATAAGTACAGTGACCTGGTTAAGGGTCAGACCCTGTTAGGAGTCTTTTACAAATAACCCTGTTAGGGGTGAGGACTCACTATCCAAAAGCTCACTGCTAGAATGATGAAGGCTGCAACCTTCAGTAAAAAAGATATACACTATATCTGATAAATGAACTACTTGAGTAGACCTACTATCTTGATCAGTTCCAATGAATTGTAATATTCTTCTGCTTATTCACATAGATATTCAACTTTTACTGTCTGACTTTCTGCTCTGCTCTGTCCTATCTTTTCACTCCATTTTCACACTTAGCGATCACATTTGAACTTCTATAAGTATCTTCCCCAAGGATAAGGTCATGACCTCTTTTTGAAACACTTCATCAACTTCCTTGTTGGCTTAACTAAGCACACAATCAAAATTAGGACCGTGCAACTCAAGATGAGTGGACGTGTAGCTTTACATAGTCATCTCTACTAAATTAACTCAAACATAACGCTTCTATTAGAACACATTTAGCGCCTTTGGATTATCATCATTAACTCATAACTAAACATGAATACAAACATGCATATCCCAAAGGTAGGGGCAACTCAAGAAACAATGTAAATATGTCAGCTCTTAACAGATGATCTTTAGAAACTGTAACTTCCAAAATAGATTAACATAACGCCACTGAAACTGCATAACTGAATCTGTGTGAATGCACATAGCAACCAAAACATGTCTACACCATGGAAATAAACACGCAAGGCTCCAAAAAATCTCTACAGATAATTTCATATAGGACACCGCTGTATATTATATGTTGTCATCAATGACAAACATACAATCAATAATTTGCACATAAGCAAATCTCCAACAGTCTAACAATGCAAGCTATATGAAAATGCAAAGGTGTACTTGCAATAGAGAAATTGTAACATAGGACTTTGTGTTCATCATTTATTAGGGAATTTTAAGGAACTTATTTTCATCATTGGGCCATTATTAATGGACATCAGAAAATCACACAATCATCACTAGTCACAAGCGCAACTATAAAGATATGAATGTGATTGATATCAGATTGGAATGTGGAAAGATTCTAAAATAAGCATCAAAGACATAACGGTTAAGATAACTTTGATGTTATCTTACCCAATTTAATTTAGTAAAACCACGCTTGCATTAAGGTATAGATGCCGGGATGACCATAAGAATGGTTGTGCAAAAATAGTGAAGGATAATGCCTCAAATCTCCTAAGTGTTTCAAGGGAACAACAAGAGCCACTCAAGAGTTTTAAGACCACACCCACAAGAAAAAAGAAAATAAAAATATGCCCCATGCCCCAAGTTCTCTAGCTATGCATCCCAGAGAGACTTATTAGACAAGGACACTCAATGAAAATAAATAACAGTCAACACACAAATAAAAGATCAAGACATAGCTCAAGTATTTAGGGTTTTGTTTAAAAATTTAAGTGTGTCAACTAATACTGAGTTCTGAGGATAAGGATTGAATGCTTGCAAGCAGGTAAGATCACATGAAAAAACTGGGTAAGACCAACTGATAAGTGTTGAAAAACACTCGATGTTAGGGGTTGTATTGAAAAATAGAGTTGTGGGTGGTGTTGAAAAACACCGTTTGTGAGGTGTCCTAAAGACTAATGCATCCAAGAGACCAAAGCTAACACATTTATGCCCCCTAGACAAAGACAAAGACCAATTTTAGACCAAGGAAACAAGGACAAGGCATGATAGAGAAAGGCTAAGTGTCGAGGACACGCACTAAGAAACAAGGGTGCAAAGGCCTCAAGTAGCGCCCATTTCCAGGTTTTCACCACTTGGATTTTATTACAATTTTTTGCTACCAAGGCGCTTGTTTCTAGGTTTTCACCAAGGCACTTTTTTTTTTTTTTTTTGAATTTTTTTTTTTTTTGATTTTTTTGTATTTTTTGGAAGATATAATTTTTTTTGGAGATACATCAAAGTGCCTATTGCTAGGTTTTCACTAAGATGATCATTTTTTCAGGACATTTTTTGATTTTTAGAATTTTTGACCATATATCATTTTTTTGGATTTTTTCATGATCAATAATTATGTACAAAGGATGCCCCCAGACAGAATGGGCATCATGGATAGAACTTCTTTAGGTGCAAGACATTGATAGGATCACGGAGCTGCTCTCCCTCTACTGTAGATAGTAAATAAGCACCTGACCCAAAATCTTCTATAGTGATGTAAGGTCCAAGCCAATTAGATTCAAATTTGCCCTTTTGATCTCTATGCTGTTGATTCTTAGGATTTTCACATAGGACAAGATCTCCCACTTGGAATTCTCTAGGGCGAACCTTTTCGTTGAAGGCTTTGGACATGTGCTTTTGATAAACCCTCATATGGTCAAATGATGCTTGATGTTTTTCATCTAAAAGTTCTAACTCTTGAAGTCTCATGGTGCGGTAGTCTTCATCTATAACTAGACCTTTGAGGGAAACTCTAAGTGAAAAAATATCAACCTCCAAAGGTAACAGTGGTTCAGCACCATATACAAGGGCAAAAGGAGTAGCCCTAGTAGGAGTATGAATACTCATTCTATAGGCCCACAAAGTCAGATTTATCTGTAAGTGCCAATCTATATCATTCTTACAGACTGTTCTATGTAAGATTTTAAGAATGGTTTTGTTTGATGCCTCTACTTGACCATTTCCTTGCGGGAAGTAAATGGAGGACCAATGTTGTTTAATCTTGAATTTCTTGCAGAGTTGTTTAAGGTTCTTATTTTTAAAATGGCCTCCGTTGTCAGTGATAGTCTTGGAAGGCACTCCATATCGATAGATGATATGGTTCAGAATGATAATAAAGTAATCAGTAGCAGTGATAATAAACTTGTGTCCACCTGATGAGTTGGGATAAATCTACCCAACAAGATCAAAGGCCCAGCGCTAAAATGGCCAATGAGATATAGAAGGAATGAGCTCCCTACCTGGAGCATGTATCAGGTTACCATGTTTTTGACACTTTTCACATGAATTTACAAAAGTTGTTGTGTCAATATACATCATAGGCCAATAGTACACCACCCTAAGAAACCTTTGGGCCATGGAAAGACCATTGGAATGTCCCCCATATATGCCCTCGTGGATGTCAACTAATGCTTGGTAAGATTCTTCCTTTTCTAAGCATCTAAGAAGTGTTACATCTAGACCCCTCCTATATAGATCACCAGAGATAAGGGAATGGAGAGAGGCATTTTGGGTAAGGTTTCTGCGTTTAGATCGGTTAAAGGTTTCAGGTATAATGCCATCACAAAGGTATGAGCAAATAGCACCATAACAGGATGACTCATGACCAACAAGGGTACAAATGACATGGCTTTCTTGGGAGTCATAGATGGGGTGATGTAGCTCTTCCACCAGGAATTCAAATCTGGATTCATATTTCTATAATTGAAGGAGTGAAGCAAGTGTAGCCATAGCATCAGCTGCTTTATTTTTTTCTCTAGGGATTTTCTGAAATGTGAAGTATCACTTCAAGGATTCAACCATTTGCTTTTAAGGTACCAGATTCTCATTTTTTGTTTGATATTCATCATTGAATTGGTTGATTATCAGCTATGAATTCACATAGATGTGTAACTCTGTGATTCTCCATTCTATGGCCATCTTAAGTCCATTTGTTAAAGCTTCATATTCAACAATGTTGTTTGTACGTGGGAATAATAAATTGTAAGACTTAGGAATTGTGTACCCATGAGGAGAAACAAATAACATTTTCAATATTTTCACTGAAGATCTATCTTGAAAGTAGCTAGGGAGATGATCAAGTACCTCATCCTTAGGCACTTGAGAGAGGTTTTCACCTTTGGATACATCATTTCTTTTTACTTTTTTTTGGTTCTAACACTGCCACATAGTAGTTTTCGCCATCAGAACTCCTATAATTTTGATTTTCTCTTCTTTTTATTTTGTGAATAAGGTACTTGATGTTTTTTTTTGTCATGCTGGTAGCCCATTCAATGGTGGAATAGAATACGGGTTCAATGGCATTTAGGTAATAGGCTATCTCATAATCATTTTGAAATGTTAAGAGCTTATGTTCTTGATAGCATTGGGACCAATCAATGAGGTTAGGATGAACAAGAGGAAAGTCAACGACTGGTTCAAGGTTATAAATGTAAATTATATTATCACTGGTGACTGAAGAGTCAGAGTTCGTCCAGTATCCTTCTAAGCTACCCAAATCAGGATTCGTCCTAACAAGTGAAGAATCGTCCACTAAGGCAACACGTGGGTTCAAATCCTCTAATCCTACACGCGACTCTTTGACTACCTCAGGTTGAGAACTATAAGTGTGGATGACATCAACATCCATGTCAACTGTGGAAGGCTCTGAGAAGGAGACCCATTCACACTCATATGAACTTATGTCTGAACTGCGACTAGGATGTTTACACCATGAAGGTTTGGGACCTCTTGATGTGGTAGGTTTAGTGTCATCAAGAGTATCACCTTCTCTTTATATTAAAAAAACAAGATTCTTTTGTTGACATTCTCTGAAAGGATCTTCTATATCTGATTCTTTTTCTAAAGTTACAACTGACGCATGAGTGACCAGAGTATCTGAATCTCCCCAAAGGAGTTTAGTGGAAAGGACCCAGCCTTCACACATGTCTTGTTGATTTGTCAAACTAGGTACGTATTCCCATTCATCTTCACTATCTGACTTATTAAGGATAGGAGTAGTGTGCTTGTTGTGATTCACAAAGCCTAGGATATCCGGCTTCTTAGATTTGCATCCAAAAAGAGCATGATCAAGAGGTTCAGCTCTAGCATCCAATCTGTGATTAAGAGGGCCATGTCTAGGATAGCCCATCTATCTGACAAAAGAATACCCTCATCCGTAAGCCTTAGGAGAGGGAGATAAGTTATCATTGTGAATATATTTATCTTCTCTATAGATCCAGTCTCTAACAAATATATCTTCTTTCTCATCTTGAATAGGCACAGAGGATTCTACAAATGTGCCAAATAAAGTCATAGTTGAAGAGGAAGGTCTCTTTTCTTGTGAAGGTTTTCTATAAGACTGAGGTGAAACTGGTAATGTTGTGAGGGAGTGGAGTTGATACCCCCTATGCCAAGGTCTATTGACTTGAGCTTGCCTTTACATTCAGCTAAGGTCGCATCGAAGTCTTCTGCTTCTCTATTGAGGGGAACATGAGTTCCTACTGTAATTGAATTAATAGATTAAGTGTTATCCCTAGCTATACAAATCTCTATTCCATTGTAGGGGAACTTAACACACTAATGATAGGTAGATGACACCACTTGCATATCATGATTCCACGCTCTACCGAGAAAGATATTATACGCAAGGGGGCCAACATCAACTATTTGAAATAAAATATGTTTTTCAACAGGGCCAATCCTAATAGGAAGGACGACCAACCCCTTGGAACTTATTTCTGCCTCATCATAGGATTTGATAGTGATCTTGTCCCTGGTATCTGTGAATTTATCAGAATAACCCAACTCTTTCAAAAGACTAAAGGAACAAGTATTAAGCCTAGCACCCCCATCTATCAACACACGCCTAACATAGGTTCTATGGATCTTGACCTCAATATGAAGAGCAAGATTGTGTGGGTGGCTCAAAGCTTTATCATCATCCTCCAAAAAGGTAAGGTAAGGAGGGCTAGAAAAGTGGTTAACCATGTTCTTGAATTGATCAATATCTAAGTTGTTGGGGAGGTTTTCCGAGTGCAAAGCATCCTCAAGGACTTTCTTGTGTCCCAGGGACAACTCTAAGAGCTCAAAGATTGAAATCTGAGCTGGGCTTCTTTGCAACTGATCAAAAATATTATAAGTAGACTTAGGATTAACTGCTTGTTTTGAGGTGACATTCTTGGATGCCACTTTCTTAGGTTTACTTGATTGACTTGAATTGGGTCCTCTAATGACAATGGTACCTTGAATTTGTGTGACAGCATTGAGGGTTTGCAATGACACTCTAGAGTTGGGACCCCTTAGCACTACGACGGGTTCTTCATCAAAGATAGGAGGAGATTCCATGTCTAGATCACAACCATAGGGATCTTTACCGCTCATCATATTGACATTTTAATCTAAAAATTCAAGCATGTTGATAGTATTCTCTGCATCTGTGTAAGTGTTATTGATCTCAGCTTTTCCATTCTTAGCTTTAGAGGTTTCCCCCTTTTCATACTTGGGCAACAATTCTTTGAATGCCTTATGATCGGCGTTGGTTTTCAATCCATCTATCTTAAGTTTTCCACTCTCAATGAGATCTTGAATAATATGCTTGAGTTTCTAGTAGTTTTCAATGTCATGTCCAATACCATTATGAAACTTGCAAACAACTTTCTCATCTCACCAATGTGGTTTACAATTAGGTATATAATGTTTCATGGGATTTTGAAGATGTGCCAGGTTGTTGGCAATGAGTGTTTTCAAGACATCCTCATAAGAATCACCAAGTTTTGAAAGTTGACACCTTTCTTTCTTAGGCCTATCTTGGTATCTTGGCTTGTTCTCTTGTTGATTAGATAAATTGAGTTTCATGGCTTGAACAACACTAGACAAGTGGAGCACATTTTGATCTTTGGGTCGAGAGGAGTCCATAACTCCATCATTGACCACTTGTTTTTTCCTATTCCAGTGTGAGTTCTTCCCTTTATCCTTGTTAGAGTTGTTGTTTTGACCCTTGTTGTTGTTGTTTCCATGTTTGGTCAAAATTCCTTGTTCTTTCAAAACATCCTCAATCCTACATGCGGTTTCAACCATGGTGTCAAAGGAATCAAAAACCATCTTCCTAACTTCATACCGCATTTCGGGAATCAAGTTGCTAACAAGGATGTCAATCTTTTCATTTTCAGGAATAGTTCTAGAGTAGCGAGAGCATTGTCATCTCCACCTTTGCAAGAAAGTGACAAAGGATTCTCCTTGATTTTGCTTTAAGTTGCATAAGTCCAACATGGTGATAGATCTTGAAAGGTTGTATGCAAAGTGTTGAACAAATCTATGGACAAGCTCCTTGAGAGTCTTGACAGGAAGAGTTATGTTGGTGAACCATTCCATCGCTTGACCCTTAAGACTCCTTGGGAACAATCTCATGAGGTATGAGTCATCTTGATGGAGCTCAAAACTTGTGGTATAAAATTGATGCACGTGATCATGTGGATCTCCATTCCCATCATCCTTGTCATATTGAGGGATCTCAACCTTTCTAGGGAATTATTTCATGTTAACACTTTTGTCAAAAGGATTAGGACAAATTGAATCAAGTGAGAATGAATTCTTGGGTGCTAACATCTTTTCCATCATGCTCTTAATTTGTTTGATCTCCTCTTCTTGAGATGGACCTTGCTTCTCAATCTTCTTGTCCACATCAAAGTTATAAGGGACTCTAGCACCTTTGTTGATTAAACTCTCTAGGAACTTGTCTTTGTTTTTCTCCAAATATTTCTCCACATACTATTGGAAAAGTGGTTCTTGTTGTATTTTCATAAAGTTTTGGGAGGTGAGGTCAAAACTCGAGCTACTACCCCCATATTGTGAACCATGATGAGCACATTGTGAAGGTTGTTTTGAGTTCCTAGGAGGTGTTTGTCTCCTATAATGTTCATGTCTTGAAACCCTTCTTCCTCTAGGGATAGGAGATCGTGATGGCATCCTTGAACGTCTTCCACTTCGTGGAGTTTTAGGAGGAGTGGATGGAGGAGAGTTATTTCCACCACTAACACACATGTTATTAAATTGGTCGTTAAGTCGCTGAGCCAATAGTCTATCTTTCTCCTCTTGGAGGGATTTATTTTCTATTTCCAACAAGGTTTGTCTCTCCAACTCTAGGAGTCTAAATTTCTCTTCCTTTTCAGCTTGTTCATATAGGAAGGCTTTCTTTTCACACTCAATTCTCTTGATTCTTTCACTTGTGTATCTTGAAGATGTTTTGAGCAATGAACTTGGTCTTGAATGTCGAAACAAATTATTCGTGTATGCTGCATTTACGCGAGAGTCATAAAGTTCCTCATCTTGGTTTTTAGGTTGAGATTGCTCATCTTGATAGGCTTACCTTTTACCTCTCTCAGCCCTTTGGTGTGCATCTAGATATCTTTTTGAGATAAGGGGTGAAGCTGGTTGACTTTCATGAGAGGAACCACCAAATGAAATGATATCTCTATGTTTTGCAAATATGTCATAAAGGAATTTATCCATGTCTTCCCTCTCTCATCGAGTCATTGTGTAACTCATATCCATATATGAGAGAGAAGATGCTAAGGGTGTACTCAACTCACTATGGTGACTCTTGGAATCAAACCAAACTTTTGAGTTTTTCCTAGGTGATTGATCAAATATGGGTTCTTTTCCCTTATGTTTTTGGCGAGTTTGAACTAAGGGTAATTGGTTAAAGACTACTTGAGGTTTCTTTCCTTGATCTACTTGATATCTTGTTGTAACTGGCATGAAAGAAAAGGTACTATGTGATAGGATGAACCTAAGAAACGTTGGTACCAAACTAGGATAGTAAAGACATTCACTTGTCCAAAAGAGAGATGATAAGATAGAATTTTGCAAAGGGGTGTAAACCAACACTGCCATAGAGGTGGCCACTGAACGGGTGAATACCCCAACACATATGGATCAGGAGGATGATTTACCCAATTTATATTGATTGAATTTAAATTTGTATGAAAGTTAATGGACAAGAGAAAAATATCCAAGTGTTTTATCAAAGGATCTTAAAGGTTTATCTTTTCAACAAGGACGGTTTCGAGCTTACCAACTCCAAGCAAGGTCACTTTTAAAATCAAATATTGCTAGTTCAAGAGGTCAAAACACAAGAATCCAAAGTGTAAAAAAGCTTCTAACAGCAGGGTAAGTGACCTAATGTGATCTGGGTCAACCAAGGAAGACTGAAATTGACAGGATAGAGAATTAGGCAAGTTGACAGTTTGACACTTAAGAATGCAGATTTGATGTTCATTTTGATGTTTGTCTTGATGTTTGGTGTATGTTTTGATGTTTCACTCACACAAGACACATCAAGCAGATTATGTGTTGTAAATAGAAGAGTCACTCCATAACTTAGGTAAGCCAGGGAAATATCTGTTGAATTCCCAATTGAACCAAAGTTCAGCCACATCTACTCATAGCGGACAACTTAGAAGCTTGGAGGCATGGGATCCTCCTTACAGTGCACTCACTTCTTAGGCACACCAAGCTTCGAATCCCAAAGGACCATTGTCTCTACTAAGAGCCATGAAAATTTGGGACGTCTTAGTCCATCTCTAACCTTCTGTGCCAATAGATAGAGGGTTTTTGGTCACTAAAACAAAGTTTGTAGTCAAGGCATCCATTCAGGTGGTTGTTATCAAGTCATTTGTCCAATTAAGGGGGCTCTCCCAATCCTTTCAAAGAAATTTTTTCACCTTAACAATGTAGGGACTTTAACGCACCACTAGGGTACTAGAGGAGATTTTTGTTGCCACAACAAATTCACACTTGTCCACTGTGAGACTAATCACAATGGAATTTTTTATATACCGGTTTGAAAGGGCTTGGCTTTAGCCTATTACGGGTTGAGAAATCCACTCTCACTGTCTCTATTAAAGCACTTGGGAGGTAGCCATGCTATAAGAATTATATGAGTTTCTCTTACACCCAAGATCCACAAAGACAAGGGGAGAGGATATGTTCATATAATCCTTAGGATTAAAATATAAAAGACACTTCAAACACATAAGAAAATGACAACAATGCTTCTGGATTTTTGCTCATTCCAAAAGGGCAAGAGCATAGTTTCCTAACATCATTGCCATTCCTAAAATACCACAATAGAAGTTCATTTTAGAAGTTTTTAATGTGGGTTCCTATTGTAATAAAACAAAGTGAAATGCAAGCACAAAGTTTAGCATGCTATCGATCAAGACAACCCGCAAGATGATTCACTAGTAGTCTTTATTTGAGTCTTCTTTTCAATGTCCTGCCAACCACATGTTAAGCTCTTTTAGAAATAAAAATCAGAAAAACACAGCAAACAACAAACAACAAACAACAAATAAGATATGCAATGTATACTCAACTTATGCAAACCCTAGGGTTAGATCTGAAAATAAATTGTTAGGAGAAATAATAACCAACAAATAATCTAAATGACAACTCATATTATGCATTGAACCATGTGAAAAATAAGTGCAAGCTAATTATTAAATGCCCTTTTTTTTAATTTTGATTTTTGATCCAGTCAACAAGATTGGACCTATATGACATGAATTCGGATCTCAAACCCTAAAAGAAGAAAAGAGACCCATGTTAAAAAATAGAGAGATTTCTAAAAATGTCAAAATTTTAAAAAGATCTTTTTATTTGTTCCCTAGGGAGCCGTTTTCTGAAAATAGACTAGTTTTCATAAATCGACTAAATGAGCTATGATATTGCATCCAAATTTAAAACACAAAGAATGGACCCCCTGTAGAATTTAAATAAATTTCTGAAAATGTAAAAATTTCCAAAAAATATGATGATTTGCGTCGAAAATTAATGTTTTATGAAAAATAAAGAAAAAATATAAAAAATTCATAATACCTTGGAAAATTCTAAATTTTTTACTGAAGCTTCTTTGATATGTCGGAAACCTACAAAAACAAATTCAGACCGAAACTCCAAGCCGTTTGGGAGATATGATCAAATCTTTGAAAATCTACAGTTTTCGTCTGTAAGCAAATCTGCACAAGGGGGTTAGCTCCAAAAATAATCAAAACCATCATGTAAATGTGGGTTTCCCCATGGTGGGAACCAAAAATGTGTGCTAAAAAGTTGACACACTTCTATGAGTCATTGTATTCAAGATTACTCAAGATTGAGGTCTCAAATGGTAACTCATAGCTCCCTATTCATGGAGTGGGTTTGTGATGAAGGCCCTCAATTTAGACCTAGTTATGCCCATGCAAGTACACCATGAAATGAGATATTCAAAGAGGAAAAGAAAGAATTCTAGTCTCCATGATCACCAAATATGAATTGTAAATGAAAATGAAAGCTATTCTATATGATAACAATGCATGAAAGGAAACTAATCTATATGATAACAATGCATGAAATAAAATATGCAAATTAATCTATGAAGAAAATATGCAAGATTAATCTATTGAAAGGAAATATGAATCTAAATTAACATGAATCTACTCTAAATGGGTTGCCATGAATGCATGAGTGAAGAAGACAATAAGAAGAATTTGCATGGTCCAAGCTCAAATGCTCAAACTCTCCTCCAAGATCGCTCTCCAAACTTGCAGCATAACAATAACATAAAAGTGTATATCCAGATAAGAAGGAGAGGTTTCCTTTTAAAGAGCAATGGACGATAGAGATTAAGAGGTAAAAAGAAATGAGAAATGGTGGAGATTAAATCTTGATTGATCCATATGCTCGAATCTTCAAAAGGCAAAATCAAAGGCTATGATTAAGAGGCAAAAAGCCCACCACTTAGGAATATGTGTGAAGAAAAATGAGTTTTTATTTATTTATATTTAATTTATTTCCTTTTTCAACACAAAGAGGGATTTAAGTGGGGTTTTTATTTATTTAATTAAAAGAGGGATTTTCTTTTAATTAAATAATTTTTTTTTATTTAATTAAAAGGGAGATTCTTATTAAATAAGATAAAATTATTTAATTAAGAGAGATTTCAATTAAATAAGATAAGATTATTTAATTAAAAGAGAGATTTTAATTAAATAAGATTATTTTATTTAATAAAAATGAATTATTTTCTTTTAATTAAATAAGATTTATTAATGAAATGATCAAACCTTAAGAAATATTGAAATAATTGAATTAATTACGATTTGATCAAGGAAATTGATTTGAATTGAAAAAGTTGCAAAGCATTGATTCAAGAATTTGATAAATTGATTCTGTCATTTGATAAATTGAAGAATGGGGGCCCATAGTCTAGGTGACCATTTTAGGGTGCATACATAATGTTGTAATAATCTCCTAACATGGCTAAATATTTTAACATGGATACTATAATCTCAGTACATTATTTGTGGGTGCTAATTCCCACCAGGGTTTTACCTTTAACAGGGTTTCCTCGACAACAAAGGATTGTGTTATTGTGTTGGTATTTACTGTGTTATCATTTGGATGCAAGTTTTGTTTATAAAGTTTAATGTTTAATAATCTATCTCACAACTGATTCACGCCCCATCTCAGTTGTGTTGGTGGACTGTTATTCCTAACAATATCTTTGTACTATCAATGTTTTTTTGATTTGTACACACACAAGCACAAAGAGAGAAAAAATAGTTGTGGTTGTACATGAGCTTGCCTCAATCAAGCCTCCATTTTGATATTCCTATAATGTCATAAATTGTAACCGCTTACAACTTCACACTCCCTTTTATGCCCTTTCTTTAGTTTGTCTCCTCGGTGCTCTTTCCAAGTCTATTTTTGGCCCCTTCACTATTAAACTATTGTCATTTGACAAGTATGGAGATCATATCATGTGACTTGATCCATACATGTTCCATCTTCTATTCATCCAACCATTTTTGGGTGGACCATAATGTCAGGTGCCATGGTCTTAGTGGACTATGGTACTAGGCACTATGGTCCCAGTAGATGATGTGCTAGGAACCATGGTCTTAGTGGACCATGGTGCTAAGTGTCATATTCCATCCAAAATGGGCCCAAATTTGAATATGGAAGTCTGTTGGTTCCTATTAGTTGTTATTTGATTTTAATATTTATATATAACTAGACCTCATTTATGAAATACCTTGGGAATTGAAAGTAGGTGGAATAGTTTAGGTGGTCTAATCATGCAAACTAGAGATCAAACCTACTCTCATTCTATTTATTTTCATTATGGGCAATTAACACTTGATTCAACCTCAAGCCAATGGAGGTAGGGAAGATCTGAATGCAAAGTGGTTTGGAATGATACACCCCTTATTAATTTATTTATATGAATTTAGTTTATGCAACGATACTAGGTAGAAGACATGAAATTGAACATTACTCAACATAAATAGAGAGTTTGGAAAATCAATACACAACAAAAATTTAGAAAAGAGAGTTAGAGAGGAATCTACCACAGAAATTTAGGCTCAAAATGGTAGGACTAACTTTCTAGGCACCATCATCCTAGTAGAACTAAAAATGATATCATATTTGGATCCCGAAAAAACTTTCACTTTGATGCATCCTTTGAAAAAACTCTAAAAAGGTGCTAGATTAATTTGGTAACTACATACAATATGTGAAAGTCAGAAGCATCCTAGTCCCTTTTTTAAAATCAAAACCTTCTATAGATCTGAAATAATATAACTGTATATTTGTGAACTTGCACCGAAGAGGGATAAAAACCATTTTTGATGTTGCAAAGGGGATTTCCTCAATCAAGCCCCAAGTGGATTCAACCTTCTCTACAACAATAATTTCTAAAATAACCATGAATTTGAAGTAAATAATGTTGAATCACATTGATATACCTTCTGCAATGAATTCTCCTTTTCTTTATGTCTTCAAGAAAGGTAATTGATGCTAGGAAGGGAGTTATTTCATGTCTTCCTTCATGGGTAAAACATAAGAACTTGATCATGCATGCCTTCTACAATTGTACTCATCTTCTTCAATTCTTGGATTTACTTCTTTGCTATCTTAGAGATGATTGAAACTCTTTCTCAATGCTTATGAGAGGGAGAACTTGTGATGTGTCCAGATATGTAAATGAGGAGGGGGAGGCCTACTTTATACTAAAACTCAAAGAAGCATATGAAAACCCTAAAGTAGGTTGACATAAATAATATTTTCTTTCTCACCAAAATTTGACCATCAATATATTAAAAAATGGGCCCTTTGCTAGACATTGATGCCTAACACCATGGTAGGGTCTACGAAACCTAGCTATACTCTACTAGGGCTAGGGTGTTACACACCCTATTGTAGTCCTAGAGTGCTAGATTAGAGGCTAGGGGAATCAAAAAAATATTCGACACACAAAATTAGGTCCTGGGATGTTAAATTAGGGGGCAAAAAATTAGGAGCACTAAAGTGAGGACAATGAGCTTTCATGAAGGTGTATGAGGATACATTTTATGAAATTAGATTTATCCCTCCCTTTAGTGGGAGTATGACCTCATTCTCATACTCTCGATACAGTATATGATAGGATAAAATGATTTTCGCCAAGACACAAGAGAAATAAGAAAACACTAATCCCTTAGGGACTTAGGATCTCATCATTCTCAAATTCCAAGACAAAAGGAGCCATATTATCAATACACATTATACACACATGAAACATACACGAGGAAAGAAAATAAGGGGACATATCTTCTTATGCTAGTAAGGTGCTACTTACTATGAGCCATATGAGAAGAGGAGAGACAATACATGACTTCTTGGCCTAGCAAGGTGATCCTTAGTACGATTCATGTTAACAACACAAGATTCAAATTGGTCTATAAATGTTTCTTTTATGCTAGTTGACTCTAGGGATTACAAAGAAAAATCATGGTTTGCCAAAAACACCCAAAATAAAGTGTTTGTAACTGCAACTTACACCAAGCAAAAAGATTAGGGTAAAAGTATGAAGCTATATCACACTTGAGGACCATTTTCCTAGTTTTTACCAGAATGTTTTTGGCCGTACATACGTGGCGCAAATGTGGTGTCGATGTGGCAAATGAGTTCTGGCCAAAACAGGTTCGGCCGGATCAGTTACGGCCAAAAATTCATGAGTAAATATAAGCCAATTATGTTCTATCGATGAAGAATTGACACACATTTATATAGGAGGTTTCAACTAGAACTGGCTTGGCCAAACTAGTTCCGGCCGAAACTGCCTATGTGGCAACCAAATAGGCAAAAGTGTCAAAATTGCAGAACTTCTCACTTATACAGCTGATTTCTCCATCAAAAATCAACTTTCTTTAAAATCTAAAAATACCCTTTTGGAGAGCTCAGAGTCAAGATTATGGTCATATAATTTTTTAGTGTTTTGATTACATATAATATATTATAAGTTGAAAATACTGCAAGTAGGTATTTTAACATTTAAGAACACACTCGTCTGAAAAAAGAAAAAAAATAGCAAATCATGTCATAAAATTTTAAAACTTATATTTAATACTATATGAGAGAGTCCTCTTCAATAATATATAATTTTTTTTGTATTTGCAGTGTAGATTTGCTAGGGAAAATTAGGCGAGAGAAAAAAATGTTATTTTCGAGTAACTCTAACTTTGAATAGTTCTAACAGACAACATATATACCAAAAACCAATCTTTTTTTTTTCTGCACTAGCTGTACATGTCATCTAAAACATATTTTGAAATCAGAGGAAAAAAGATTATTTACATATATTTTGTTGGTGGGAACTAGACCCTAGATTTTTAGCATTTTTCAGCAATTAAAAAATGGACTTCAAAAATTTAAAAACTATGTCAATTCCTATTAAATTTTTTTTAAAAAAAGTTATAGGAATAAACTACATCCAATTTTCCACATTTCATTAGTTTACATCATTTTCAAATTCTAAACACAAATGCCACTTTTATGTCGTTAAAGTTTAACAATTTTGCATATTGTGGTCCTCTTCCTTTATAAAAGTGTGACATAGGTTTGTACTTTTACCCATTACAAAATAAAACATCATCTTGCAAAGTAATCTAAAAAATCAACTTCAAATGGATGTTGCAATATTCACTAAATATATCATGGTGTGTAATAAAAATGTACAAACCAAACCTTGTGGTGTGTGCACAAAGTATAAAACCATAGTAAAGTGCATGCCCACATGTTAAAAATATTCATACACTATACTAGGAACAATAGATTTAAGGTAACCTACATACATCCAAAAGACAAGCATGTTGCCTTAGTGAAATACTCCCAGACATAGGAAAATTAATTAGCAATAATAAAAATCCACAAAGGAGAACATAAGGGATCCCTTATCTGGGGTCAGTATGTGTATTTGATAAATCATGTATATCAAGTATGATTGGATTGAATTGAACTCATCCCCAAAAAGTAGCGGAACTGCAAGAACACTAGTAGAAGAGAACATAAGATTAAAACAATATGTGTCTTTTTGGGTCAAAATAGAAGATACCTATAAGAGAAGAGATCTCAACACTTTTCATCATCCTCACTGACTAGACAACAAAAAATTAGATGTACAAAAAAATAAATTTACAACACATGTATACAATATATAGAAAATGATGATACATATAGAGGAGTATCAAAATAGATTTGGTACCTTTGTTTCCTTGCGCTAATGGAGAAACAAGGGCCATCCAAAGAGATATTAACAAAACATAAAGACATTCCAAGCATCATTTCACAAGGAACACATTACATACAAGAAAAGATACAAAGAGAATCCAGTACACAAGTGAGCTAGGCTAGAAAATCATCTGCCTTTGAATCTTTCTCAACACATTTTTGAGAAGGCTGAAAAGATGCTAAAGGATAACCAACAAGAGCAATAGATAGAGATATTGAAAGTTCCAAACAAGGACCATTCTCTATTAATGAATCACTATGCTGGCCACTTGGAGATAGGTTCAAATATTTTGCAAAAATTGAAGATAGCTCATGATTAATCTCAACAACTTCATATATATCATTAGAATCATTTTTGCCAACATTATTTTTGTAGCACTGTAAATTTTTATCACATGCAATTTCTCGCTTACATAGGTCCCATTTGAGCATGTGTGGCCTTCCTCAATATTTCCTCTTATCACACCTTGGTTTTGTGCATATTTCTAGCATTCCCATACGAAATTGGATTCCCAACCCAAATTTGAGCCTATTTTTGGTGGTCAAGGGTGACTGGGTGGGTTGGGTCACCCCTAACATTAATAAATGGCCTTAAATTAAAATCAGAGAATGGTCTTTCAGTTTTAGAGGGATCCCCAAATTTATGTCAACCTCCTTTGATATTTGTACCCTGAAATGGCTAGGTGAGGTATATAAAAAAGGCTACTTACCCTCATTTTTGCATCACATCTCATCTAATCTCATGCATTCTAAATATCAAGAAAGAAATAAAGAATTAAAGGCATTTCATCCAACCATTCTCTTCATTGTATAAAGCTTCAAAAATCTTCATGCAAGTATGTCAAATTTAGGTTTTTGTGGATTCATGCTATTGCATCAACATTTGTTATCCCATTTCAAGAGCATTTACATCGTCAAGACATAATACATCTTGTTTCTCAGATTTTGTCTCTATTTTATATCGACATGATTTAATTTTGAGTAAATTTCATTTTGATTTTATGGTTGATTACAAAACCAGAGATTGACTTAGACAAATCCTTTTTCCCAACACTTTTTCCTATATTTCTATGTGCAGGTGACGTGTAACACCCATGCAGAAGGAGTTATGGACAAATAAAACCAAGATATACAATTTGAAAGTCAATTCATTAGAATTTATAGGGTTAAAGGTGACTAGACTCTCCCCTAACCTCTTGGCCACCCCTGACCCTCCTATTTTGGGATAAAATTTGGTTCATATGCTAGTCACTATTTCTGCTTCCCAGATCTAGTCCTAAAATTGGATTCTTAGTTTTTTGTTTGTTCGTGCACACAAAAATCATTTATTCTCTCCATCTAACCCTAGATCTCTCATTATCCATTTTCATTTGCATTTTCATCTTCCTTAACAGTGAAGGTTCACTCCATCCACCTAGCGTGCATGCCTCCTTGAGCCTAGTGGATCATCTTCCTTCCAATGTATGATATAACAAAAGGGTGGGCTTCCTAGTTTATCCATTCATCCTAGTGAAATCCTCTCAACACCTATTTTATTTCATTATATTTTGGTGAGCTCAACTCTCTTACATATTCATTTTGATTTGGTGTCTATATCTGATTGTATGCATTTCCTTGCTATATTTTATGCATTTACAAACCTAGGTTCACCTTCATTACATTTTTGTGAACCGGACTCCTTACATACTTCTAATTTTCATTCTTTGATCTAATTTAGGTAGCTTTCAATTTTCCTAATGGAATTTTACTAAGTCAGATTGGTTTGTTATTTCCCACGTGATTACATTATTTCTTAGTTATATTTATCAACATCATGTGGTAGATAATGAATTCTTTCATTTCATGTTGCTTATTTTCATTCATAATATTCTTGCATATGACATCATGATAATTTCAAGTATTGTTTCCTTCTTGAAAATCATTTCTCAATACTTTTATCAATGTTATATTTTGCCTTGTAATATTTTTCTTCATTAAATGCATGGAATATATGGATTTCACAAGTCTTTGCAGAAAATGCTAATCCTAAAAATGAAATTAAAATGAATAAAATTAGTTCCTTTCCTAGGTTATCTCTATCCAATGAGGAAAGAGTTCATACTCCTAATCATACCACACTAGAGAGTAATAGATCCTCTCCTCCCAAAGATGCCTTAGTGAAGGAGACTATGCTTGTTCATTTAAGCACCTTTTTAGATAATTTTTCTTCTCCTAGATCTTATCCTCTTTTTCAAAACATTTTCAATTAAGATAATGTTATGTATTTTCTTCATGATTTATCTCCAACCATTACACTTAGTAAAGATGCAGATCTAGACAATCCTTCTTCTTCCCAACCTAAAGAGGATGTGATTAATGATTATAGGATTTTGAATCTCCCTAAAGAGACCAATCCTCTCACTATTTACTCTTACACAACACACTTCCACAAACCTCAAGATGAAATTTGTCCCCCCTCTCAACTCAAGGGTTATTATAATGTACTCTATGACATTACTTCTCAACAAGGATATAATGGACAAGGTCTTGGTATTCAAGAACAAGGAATACAGGTCCATATAGATACTTCTATATAAGTCACTAGAAATGGTATAGTAAATATACCTCAAGCCAACGTAACTCCTTCTTCCTCAAATCCTATTGTTCCTTCTTCCTCAAAACCTAATCCTCCTTTACAAATTCTTTTTCCAAAATAGGCATATGTCAACATGCCCTTAGATGATCATTTTATATTTGCTACACAAATATTTTGGAGGCTTAAATATGATTCCTAAATTTGATTTCCATTTTTCCATTTTTAAAGAATCAACGATCTTATAATGGTAACTTTCATTATATTTTTTATCATCACAATTAATGTTCTTTTTCTAATTTTATTGAATTTAGACAATTTGGTCAAGATTTAGTAGACAAATTTCTTATTTGCTTAAAAAAAAATCTTATACTTTTTCTTGATATAAAAAAGTGCATTATGATTCCCTTCACCTATTATGTTTCTCCAAATCATGTGATCTTAGTTGTCTACCTTATTGGGGGCTCTTTGTTTTGCATGGTGCTATGCTTTCATATTAAATTATTCTTTGTGAGCAACATAACAAGTCTTTTTCCTTGTCTCTCTTCAATTTTATATATTTCCAAAGCACCCTTATCCCTTTTGTTGAGTTGTATATAATATAACATGACATCCTTTCTTGCATGGACTTGTTTGTTTTACATGAATATTTTCTATTTTCTAAGGATATTTACATCCTTGTTTACAATCTCTTCCTTTCTTGGAAGTTAAATCTTTTATAAACAATCTTTCGCTGAGGGTACATAATGTGTTATTATTTCCTTTTCCTTTACACTAAGGGGGGAAAGGGTTCAATTTTATCAATCTCTTATTCCTTTCTAAGGATCCACTTTCCTTCGCGGAGTGGTGCTTTTTTCTCATGTCACATCTTTTCTTACATGTAATTGTTTGTTTAATCATGGATCTTCTCTTATGAAAAATGTGTCTATCCTTGATTACAATTTATTCCCCCCCCTTTTTTTTCAAATACATGTCCATAATAAACAATTCCCTTAATTGGGAGATTAAAGTGTTTCATCCTTCATCAAGAATCCTTTTTAACCTAGCAATAGGGGAAAATGTGAATTTGTGTTCTCCTTTTCCTTTGTTTGTCAAAGGTAATATTTTTGTTCAAGAACTCCTCTTGGAGGTAGATGTCTTGGAAACAATATCTCCTCCTCCTAAGGATCCCTTTTCACTTGTTGCAATATATATTTTTACAACTATCTCTTCTTTGGCTTGTGAAAAGAGTTATGAATCTTTGGCTAGGGTTGCAAGTACATTGTATCCTAAAGGAATATCTCCTTGGTGTTGAAGGTGGGAATCATTGTCTCACTTTTCCGTAAGATGCCACCATATCTCTATGTTGTAATATTAAGATTGTAGGAATATATGTGGCATCCTTGTGTATTATATAGAAGATTCCTTTAGAGACAATGCTTTCCTTGGGGTAATCCTTTTGTATATTTCCTTGGTTATCTTTTTATATTATATAGCGAATTCCTTTAGAGTCAATGATTTTCTTGGTGCACCTTTTTTGTAGATTTAATCTGGAGACAATGCTTTCCTTTGTTATCTTTTTGTATTATATAATAGATCCTTTTGGAGACAATGATTTCCTTGGTTATTTTTCTTTATTATATAGTGGAATCCTTTGGAGATAATGCTTTCCTCGGGGTAATCCTTTTGCACCATTTTTTTAGATTTCCTTAGTTATATTTTTGTGTTATATAATATATTCATTTTGAGACAATGCTTTCCTTGGAGTAATCCTTTTGCAATTTTTTCTGGAGATAATGCTTTCCTTGGTTATATTTTTATATTATATAGTGAATTTATTTTGAGACAATTCTTTCCTTGGGGCAATCCTATTTTTTTGGATCTCGTTGGATACAATACTTTTCTTGGATAATCTATTTTATTGGGTTTCCTTGCATAAAATGCTTTTCTTGGTTATCCTTGGATGGGTTGAATAACATAAATTTTTTTTCTAGACCATCAACTCTATCTCTTCTCCAACCTCTTGTAACCACATAAAACCGGTCTAGTAAACCCATAGCCCCTAATTTAATTAATTGGCCTCAAGAAGTCCTAAAAACTAAAGGCCTTCAATACTAGACCTTAATTATGCAATCAAATCCTAATAATTTCTCTTGCATAATTAAACCAAATTTCTCAACCAAATCATCAATTTGATCTTAACCCAAGCTTGAAAAATCAATTAATCACTATACATTTCACACCTAAAACAAAAGTTCTTACACTTTTATTAAAAGAACTCATTCACACATGGGTGTGCACAATTAATCTTGATTAAAAGGTGAATAAGAGAGGGATTTACCAAATTTGTTCTCATCCTCCCTCAACAAATACAACTTTGAACAATCAATAATCTCTCACATTATAGATTAAGCTCACATGGATTGAAGGAGAGTGCATCTCAACCACCCTTCGTGGCTAAATCTCAACCCTTCATTTGAGGAAATTCCTATAAAAGGGCTATTAGCTCTCATTGTTGAAAGAGGAGGGAAATTTTAGAAGTAACATCATAATGCCATTTTGATTCTAGGTTTTACGCATGTTGTAGAAGTTCATTTTCATGATAGCTAAGTGTGTTAATTTTGCTCTTAGATGGTTGAATCTTAGCTTCAATTTCTTAGAATGTTGCTGCATATTTCTTAGATTAAATCCCTGTTATCTCATGCATTTAGCTTAGTTGCATTTAGCATATCATTTTCATGATCTTGAGGGAAAAGTATGCAAGTTCATGCATCATGCAAACCTTTTGAATGTTCCATTTTGGATTTTTCTAGTCATTGATTCTAAATGCCAATCTGATGATCATCTATTGAGAATCAAACTCGCTTCATCTAGGAAGCAATAAGATGATATTGGGGGTTGTTGCATAATGATAGATTTAAATTTGATGATCACTAAACCATAAGCTAATAGTTTATTGAGTGTTTGGTTGTTTGTAGGTTGAAGACAAAATTTATACCACACATATCTGGTGCCCATTGTGGGGCCCAGACTGGTTTTAAGCCCCAATTCATGATATTTTTGACATTTTTCCAAAACTGCGTTGATTGTTGTATGACCTGCCATACCTGCTCATATGACAAAACAGTTACCAGTAGTTTGTCATTTCAGGATATATGTATTGTCGTACGAGTCTGCATTTGATTTATATTTCCATACTAACCTGCAGGGATTGTAGTACAAGGGATTATCTTTCCCTAGTTTGTCGTATGGTTATTAGTACATTATCATACGAGTTTTTGTATCAGTCTGTCCTCTATATTTTGTCATTTCAAAAATAGAGAGAATTTTTAGAGGTTCATTTGAATTGATTTTTGGCTTCTAACCTCTAATCTGGTTGTGTTGGTCTTCTGGTTCTCTAATTTTGCATCCTAACATGTTTTTGCAGGACACTTAATAGAAGATTAGCTTGACAAAGTGACAATCGAAAATGCTCTTTATTGAAAACTACTAACCTCTTTGTGCTTGTAGGACATATTGAAGAAGAAAGAAATTGACTAAGACTACTAAGCTTGTGGTGTTTGTAGGTTTCCTAAGTATCCATCAACCAAACGATCATAGTTTTTAAATGGTTATTTAGGTACCTAGTCTAATTAGGGGATTTCTTGTGTGGACCAACCTAAATATTAGGGGGTTACGCTCTCTCTCCTTTTAGGCAAGATCATAAAAATTGACATGTTTGACTTGCCTTAAAAAAGTAATCTTTTGGGCTAAATTTGGAGTGTTTGATATGTTTGGAAAAAAACAAAGAGAAATAGGAGATTATGCTCTTCTCCTCTTTGATGAAGAATCAGAAATCCATACCTTCTCTTTTCTATCCATTTTATTTCATGCATACCTTTTAGATGGGCCTTCCGGTTGAGGCAAAAATCTCCTAGGAATGACCCACGTGAGAAAGAGGTGTAAGACATACCACTCCAACTCACATTAATCAAATTTACTTCTTGGGGTTAAAGCTTCGAAAGTCGGATACCATTTGATCTTATAATCGGCTCTCGCCTAGCATATATTATGGCTCTAGAGATCTCAATCACGTTTACATGAATACTCATTCCAAGGTGATTTATGGGGCTGCTGACCTGAATCGCGCTTGTGTGAACACAAAGGATGTATTCAAATGGAGACCCTTACTAGACTCCATAGAGTAGCAGCCACCTGGTTCACCTCTAAAAGTGGGATAATCCAAGTGCAAGGGAGATAGTAACTCCCCTAAGACACTTGTCATATCGTTCCCCCATTAGCATTTGGAGTCAACTAATATGACATCACTATACCCATTGCATGGATGGTGGTGGCCGTATTCTGATTAGCTATTGGGTGTGTACTTAAGTTGACGAGTGAGGATTTTATCACTATGCTGATTGACTATATAGATAGAAAGTGTGTTTGATTTTCACTCCTTTGTGTTTAATGTGCTTGTATAACCTGAAGGTGACACTAAAATAGCATAAGACACTTTCAAATATTGACATTATTACACCAAAATTGTGCAAATTGGTCCAAAATTCATCCAAGTCAAGTGGAAAACTGTCCTTGTATTACACTTTCATTTTGACCCATTAGAATTATCATACAAAAAAACACCCTAAAAGAAGAAACTTGTAGGGTAAGGTGGGAATTTTCGTATGGGAACATGGGAATTTTTTGTCTGAGCCTGCATTGGAATCCAACATTTGCTTTGATCCTTGATGTCCTTATATTCATCTTATTGCTTATCTGTGTGGCCTGAATCAATTATTATACCTCATCACAACAATTGTTAGTTCTTGACATAGCAACTTGACCTATCCTCATCTCTTATTCTATATTATTGAATGATCTTGCTTGTCGTTCTCTATCTCATCCAAAGTCAATCTCAATCAGGTCAGTCACAAGTGTTGTCTAGCAGACATTCAGGCCTCAAATCTCAATACCTTGTACCAAGCTCAACAATATTTCATCAACATATCTCTTACGAATCTCTCAGACAAGTGATCATTTGGAAATGTTTGACATTTATCCATTATTCATTAATATCAAATTCTAAACTAAAATTGGTTTTCATGCCAGTACAGACTAGAAGCCAACAAAAAAGGATAATCTTGATTCAAAGGGAAAAGCTATCGATGATTCCACTCTTGGACCCTCATCCTGTAAAAAAAAAATCTTCTCAAAGGATTCAAAATCAAGAAACACCATCTATATACCAATCAATACCTCTATTTCAAACTTCAAGTCCTCAAAATCAATCATTTTATGGGTATGTGCAAGATTATGAGGGGCCAAAAAGTGGCGATGAGAAAAAAATCCACTTTTTAGTCGTCCAAAAGCACATGAAAATGTTTGTTGACTTTTTAGTAGGCCTGGGTGTTAGTACACTTGGGAAAACTTGACACCAAAGCACAAGCCTATTCGGTACCTCAAAATATCGTGTACCCAAAAATATCGGGCACCTGAAACCTATGGCATAAATCAAAACCCACAAGTCATTTTCCTCATTTCTCTCATCGTTTTGAGATTGGAAAATGACTCTATATATCCTATACTCAATTTTTTTGGGTACCTGATTTCTCTAACAACAAATTTGACTCTACAATATATACGGTAAGTAAATTCTTGGTATATTTTGATTAATTTATTTCATTTTGATGTTAAATTTAGTTTTTTTGGTTGAAATAGGGTTTTGTATTGAGTTTTTTAATAATATTTGAAATCAATTTGAAATTTATATTTATTTTTTATTTAATCATGCATGGATGACAACAATGAAGAAAATAACCCTCCCCCACCAAATAATGACCCCCAAAACAATCCAGAACCGCTTCAAAACCCTCGATCTTTAGAGGAATTGATACAAGAGAATTTGAACACTATATAGGGCTTCCAAAAAACATATCAGAATATACCTACATTAGGTCCCATGCTTGCCACCCTAAATACTATTGTTGAAAACATTGACACACTTATGCAACAACATAATGCTACTCTTCATTGGCGTGATGATATGCATGCCCAATTTGATGACGAGCTTGACCATGATGGGGTTGCGCCCCTTAATATAACTAAAGAAGATATTGCCTCCCTTTTTGTGAATCCTAAATCTGGATTAAAAGTTGACCCCAAAAAGCCCAAATTATCAATTAAATAGTGCACATACGATGTAATGCGTACACACTTTTGGGATCACTGGTGGATGGTTTTTGATAAACCACCCCAAAGCAATTTGGAGTTCCCTTTCTATTTCATAAAAACATGTATGCTAAGTTTGTGCTTGGTCACAATGTTAATTATTGGAGTATGAGGATGAACATGAGCGTAGGCGAAGGAGCTCCTCAGACTAGGCCATTTGCCCAGCGCAAAAAGGCCACTACCTTTGTCCCCCCCACTGATGTCTCACCCCCTCCTCCAGTGCAGCAAACTGATATCATTACAGAGGCTACCTCATAGAGTATTAGGGCCATTCACTTGCTGAGTGATCAGTTGATCACGCAGACCAGGTCATTGTTTCCTCTTGGTATGGATGATGCTGGCGCATCGACATCTGGCAGTAGTTCACATGTATGTGTGCCCCATACTTGCATTATGTGAAAGAATTTGTGCCTCAGACCACTTACTGATGCTGATACATATCAGTATGTTATTGATGAGGAGGATATAGGAGACGCAGTTACAGAGGCTGCAACACCTCATGGAGCATCTACGTCTCATGAGAGTGCTAAGGAGGGGTACGCAGAGCCATGGAGTCCTATTGATATGGTAAGAGTAAACATTATAAATAAATTTGTCACGTGACTTATTTAATTTGAAAATAATTTATTTATTTATATTAATTTTAATGATTTCATGCACTTATATATATATATATATATATATATATATTTGGTCCATTTATGTTCTGTCGATGACAGAGGAGGAGTTGAGACAGGTGGATGACTCCATAATTTTGGCCATTTCATTTGGCCTTGACACCTATACGGTATATTATAAATTATGTACCCATTAGTTTTTTTTATATCATTTGGTGTACATGCTTAAATATATATCAATTAGAGCAATAAAATTCATACATTTACTAATATATTGTCATCTTATTGTACTCTTGCAGGTATCAGTTGATGTTAGTGGGGGGCACGAGGGGGTTCCTTCTTCATGTGTCGACAAAGGAAAGGTAATTCATTGTTTAAGATTAATTATGAATGCATATGTATGCCACTTGTGTGTAGTAATAAATATTTTACATGCACTTTATTGTATAGGGTGTGGCTCTTGACAATGTCCCGACACAGGTTCGAGAGCCTAGGTTGACATGCATCTCGATTCAGAGTGATACCCTGATTGTACATAGACTTACATATTATTATTTGTATTTTGTAACCAGGGTTGTTATGATGAAGTACACTTATATATAATTGACTATCTTTTTTACTCTTATAGGTTACTCCTAGTGTGAGGGAGGCCCCACGAGAATCTTTCATATCTTTGTTGACCCAGCCCACTATTCTAGAGGAGGGATAAGAGGATGTAAGTTTTAATTTTAGTTCAATCAATTTGTAATTTTATTACGCTATCATCATATTTTGTAGATTTATTACTCTATGTTGCACCACTCTACTAATCTCATTATTGAAAATATATATTTATAGGTCAAAGTTGGTATTGGTGGCATTGTCCCTTCGCTACCAAAGGCTTATGTTAAGACACCTGATCATGGTAGGCGACCAAGAGGCTAGGTACATATGTTTGTATTCAGTTATAATTTTAATTAAATTAGAGTTTGAATTATGAATTATATATATATATGTACAAATCATATAAATTAAGCAATCTAACTTGGGTTTGAATTCATTTTTGATGCACGATCAATCAGAGCCAAATAGCTCTTCAAAGAGGCTACATTTTGATGACCCCCCTACGTCATTGGATGTAGTTTTAGTTTTGGTCATTTAGAGATGCCACTTGGCACATTTTGAGATGGCATATATGCCACATTGTACACCTTGAAACATTGATTTTGTAGACATTTTGAAATGGCATGTGCCATATTTGTATATGGAGATACTTTTGATACTTTCTATGTATAGAAAATTTCCATTTTTATGTTATATTTGTGTCATCTTTTGTATACACATTTATTATTCATGTTTATGGAATTGAATGGTGAAGTTATATCTTGACTATGATTATCATTATGATTTAAATTATATCTTTTTGAAGTTATATGTCAATTTGTTTGAATTTGTTATAATAGATGTAATAAATTACCCAGATGTAATAAAGTACCCAGATGTAATAAATTAATAGATGTAATGAATTTATTGTCCTCAGTCACATACTTTGGGGTCACTTGGGTCAAGTGTGGTCACAAGCGTTCCAGTGAATCTGTGGGCGAAACAGGGTTGTCATTGGCATTTACCCGACCAACCGGAGCCGATGGAGTAGACGGTTTGATGCCAGGATGGACGGTTTGAAAGATATACTATAGATCTACTTTCAACTAACCCTCACTGCAAGTTTTGGCATCAACTGAGATTTCCTTGCCAAATGCAAACGGAGTTAAATCACCCAAAACCAAGAGAGGATATTTTAGACCTTGGAAACACAATACCGTAGCCCCTAATAGTTTTTTGATACCTCTTACGAGTTATGAGATATAAGCCTTGGAAGATTGCTACCAAATCCTACTTAGTGCACCTTGGGGTCACTTGGGTCAAGCGTGGTCGTGAACGTTCCAGTGACTCTGTGGGAAGAATGGGGTTGTCAATGGAATTTATCCGGCCAACCAGAGCCAATGGAGCAGATGGTTTGATGCCAGGACTGATGGTTTGGAAGATACACTACAGAGCTACTTTCAACTGACCCTCACTGCAGGTTTTGGCATTGACTGAGATTGTCTTTCCAAATGCAAATGAAGTCTAATCGCCCAAAACTAAGAGAGGTTATTGTAGAACTTAGAAACATGATCCTGTAGCTTTTGATAGTTTTTTGATACCTCTCACGAGGTCTAAGATACGAGCCTTGGAAGATCGCTGCCCAATTATGCTTAGTGCACCTTGGGGTCACTTGGGTTGAGCGTGGTTGCGAGCATTCCAATGACTCCGTGGGTGGAACGGGGTTGTCACTAGCATTTACCCAACCAACTGGAGCCGATGGAGTAGATGGTTTGATGCTAGGATTGACAGTTTGAAAGATACACTCTGAAGCTACTTTCAACTGACCTTCACTGCAAGTTTTGGCATTGATTGAGATTGCCTTTCCAAATGAAAACAAAGTCAAATAGCCAAAAAATGAGAGAGGTTATTGTAGAATTTTTCAACATTATCCCGTAGCCCCTAATGGTTTTTTGATATCTCTCACGAGGTCCAAGATACAAGCCTTGGAAGATCGCTGGCCAATCGTGCTTAGTATGTTGGAATTATATTGTGAATGATGTACTGAGAGGGGAGGGGTGAATCAGTTCCTCTAAACCTTCTCTTGGTTAGCCCATTAACCCTTTGTCATCAGTTTGTAATTTCTCTTATCTATCTATTCATCTTTCTTTATGCATATGCAATCATAATATAAGTTCTTTAATATGTAACCACACAAGAAACATTCATGAAAATAGATAACACATGACACAAGATGTGATATCGCAGAAAACTCCTGTTAGGAAGTAAAAAATATGGTGGGGATTGTTACCCACAAGACTTCACTACCTACAGATAATAAGGAGTTGGTTAAGGCTTACAATTGGTCACTTCTGATGACCTACCCTGTTAGGAGTATTACAATGGAGACCTGTTAAGATCTACTTCATTTGAAGCTTTAGAAACACTATTAAGTGTGCACTCTGTTAAGAGATTTGTAAAGAAATGTTAAGTCCACCTTCTGCAAAAGGATTTTAGATGTGATGCACTTGTTAGAATGCAACTACATAAGTCTTTGATTTGATGATGTATGCAATCTATAATTGCTGATAACAGATCCAATAAATCTTCCTATGTATGAGTAATCATCTTTTCATGATTGAATAATACCTTTGTTTGCACGTCGGTAGCTTCTGTGTGTTCTTGATAACTGGTGTGATCTGTTTCTTAAATTTGCATGAATTCTTCCTTCTGCTCCTTAGATGCTCTTCATGGCTATCAACAACAATGAATTCATAATTCACAATTTATTTGAACATCTATTTATACTAGATTTTAGCTCTATTCTTGATTCACACTTTGCACATTAACTCTAGATCCAAGGTTTACAACTTGACCTTGATCTTTAGTTAGATCTATTTTAGATCTATTAGGATGCTTTAAAACATTTACATTATGCTTTCTTGACCCTCAAGTAATGATTTAAAAAAAATTAAAACTCTATAAATAGAATTACAATGCTTTGTCTGACATGTAAAAGTCAGATCCACTATTTGCAGGTTCTGTAACTGACTTTCGGTTCTGATGGTTGGGCAGCTCTGTCAGTCTGTCAATTTTCTTTCCCATCGGTGTTCCTTTCTTGAAATATTTGTTCTGTATGCCTTTTCTACCTTGTCGGTTTTGTTCTCAAAATTGTATCGTCAGTGATGATCTTCATGCTATGTTATTGACCTGTCGGTGATGTCCTGTTTACTTCGTCGGTACAACACTTGTTAGTGTTCATCGGTCAATTCCATACTTAGAATTTTCTCATGAATTTTGTTCTACCGGTTATGCTCGCTGTCTGTCGGTTATGCTTGTACCGATGATCTCTGTCAATGTTTTTCACTAAGTGTACTAATGGAAAAGCTTAATGTCATCAATCTCCCCCTTTGACATTAGTATCAAAAACATGATATGTGCAACATATTGAATGTATTAGTATGTACACTAGTGTATACTTCTTCCTTAGTCATTTGAATGACTCCCCCTATATATATTCCGGTAAGTGTAAGTATATATACATTTCCTTATGTACTTTTCTTTCCCTTTTTTCTGATATATTGTACATAACTATCTTTACATATCTGTTCCTTCTGTACATACAATATACATACATTTCTATTCCTCCTTTTTTGATAATAAATGAAAAGGTACTTACATCTTCTCAAAAAGGTGGGAATGTGAGGATTTGATCTCCTCCATCATCTTTTCCCATTTATCCTTCAACATTTCTAGAGCCATGTGCTCAAGTGATATCCTTATGTGTATATCATAGATGTTGTCTACTACAGACATCTCTAGGGTTGCATTTAAGTTTCTGGCTTTAGAAATATGCTGCTGTAGATTAGTAAGATTAGGAAAGATGTGTGCCTGTAGTTCGGTAATCTCACCTCTTAATTGTGTTTCAACATCCCATATTTCTTGCCTTATCCAGTTAGCCTCAATGACCTTGTCATGATGCACCTTGATACTGTCTGCATTTGAGGTTAGGCTTTGTGCACTCATTGTGACATTATAATCTATTTCTACTAACTTGTCACTATTTTCTTTTGTAAACTTTTCAAGCATGCACATCTTTTGAACTAAGGTAATTGCCTCAGCAATCATTGGCTCTAATTGATCAGTTAGTTTAGAGAGATTTACCTTGTTCACTGCCAGTTCTTGGATGATCTTATCAATTAACTTGTATTGATACCTTTTCTCTGCTTGTTCTTCCATTGCTTGTTCTGCATCTACATTTTGGTCTGTGATGGCGTCGGTAAGAAAATATATTTTCTCCTTAACTGTAGCATTTTGTTCAAGATTCACCTTAGGAACAAGTTTTTGGAGAATGTCTCTTGCCTTGTCAAGCACCATTGTTTCCCTGTGCTCCTGTATCATTTTCTTCTGAATGGCTTTTCTTTGACATAACACTCCAAACTCTTGAAGTTTATCTGTATCCAAAGTAGTAATATCCTAGTTTGGGACTTCTATTACTTCATCCATTGAGACAGCCAAAATATCTTTCTTCAATGCTTTCTTCCTCTTCTTCTTTGGCTGGGTGGCAGATTGATGTACTACCATTTATAAACCTTGAGATTGGGTTGAATTGGTAGGTGAGGGTTGAGAACATGAAGCGTCCTGTTGTTTCTATTCTGACTCCACTAGCTGGTTTTGTGAAGACGTCTCCTCATTGGCCTTAGGTGTATCAATAGATATATCTTCTTTTTGTTTTGTGCCTTCATCATGCTTGAATTATTCACTCTTTTCTTTTTCTTCACCTTTTCTCAATGTGCCCTCAGTTTTGTTATCTGCTTCTTTGTTCTGTTTATTAGACACTTCTTGCTGAGTGTCGGTTGCATCTTTCATTTCTGTATCTGTATCCTTTTGAGTATTGGATGCATCTTTGTTTTCATCATTACCCATGTCCTTGGGTATATCAT
>MU225026.1:1044025-1054747 GCA_018584345.1 Thuja plicata | reverse complement strand
GGGTCTGAGAGTAGCCCTAAGAGACTCAAGTGTGAGTCTAGAGAGAGTCCTGAATTGAATAGGATTCCAGGTGAGATTCCTAGAAGAGAGTAGGAATTTCAGAGAGTTAGGTGACCTCCCCATCATATAGGCAATAGGGTTCTTAGGATTTTACTTACCACTGTCTCCTCTTCAAGTGTACCTCCAACGCCTCGTATAGCATTGACTACTTCTTTTATTCTTGTGGTGTACTATGTGATGTTTTCTCCTTCTTTCATTCTGAGATCATCAAACTTTCCTCTAAGGCTTTCTACCTTGGCTCTCAGAATATTTGCATCACCTCCATGTACAAGTTTCAACTTGTCCCACATTGTCTTTGCATTTTTTCAATCTTTGACATCCTCAAATTCAACATCAGAGAGTGAGGCTGAAAGTTCTATAACCATGCAGTTGTGTTCATGCTTTACTCTCAATTGATCTACTATTAATGGTCCTGTAGGCAACACATATGTTGTATCTAAGTATTGAGTAATATCATTTCCAATACCTGATAAGTGAAGCTTTATCCTGCTTTTCCATGAAGCAAAGTTGTCCTTGTTCAACTTGGGCACATCTCGTCTGTTCATCTTGTGATCTTTTACTTAGGTCTTGAAACCTTCCTTCTAAGAACACAAGCTCTGATACCATTTGTTTGTAATAACTAAGAGGGGGGGGTGTGAATTAGTGGCCTCAAAAATTTATCCAATTTAAACTTTAATCCACCAATCAATACTTCTCCAATTATTAAGTCCCTACAAGATGTATGCCTTTGAAATACTTTAAACAACTAATAGTCTATCGGTTTACCTTGTCTGTCCTTATTCTCCTTGATAACCGATAAGCAGTAAACTGTATTTACCAATACTCAATAAATATGCAGAGTATATCAATCAATCCATAAATGCTTATGTGAAATGTAAAACACTAAAGTAATAAACCATACACACATAACACAAGGATTTTAACGTGGAAACCCTGTTAAGGGAAAAATCACTGGGATCGGTACCCCAAATTTTCACTCTTCTGAAGTGAGCCTTGTTAGGAGCCAACCCTATTAAAGGTTACAAACACATGGTTAAGTGTGACATTGTTAGAGGATTTTTATACATATGCTATCACTTAGTATCTGGCATCTATGCTACCATCCTTGAATCAGTCTCTTGACTATCAATAGGCTTTATGCTAATCTTACTACCATCTTTGAATCAGCCTTCTTCTTAGACTGTCAATAGGCTTTAGGTAAGACCGATGCTACTATCATGAGTCAACCTTCTAGTAATCTATTAGGATATACCTCAATTACAAAAGACTGTTAAGTCCCACTCTGTTAAGAGACTTAATGCTTCAATGGTTAAACTGAAACAAAATGACTTATTTCTAATGCAACTGAATTGCAGATTTTCAGATCTATTTACTTACAATATCTTTCTGATCAATGTATCAATTCACTTCCTTTGTACTTAACTCTTTCTACTTTGTGATGCTGTGCTTTTATGTTCGTCTGTGTCTGCATAATTCTTTAGCTCTCCCTTAGCTTGATTGATCAAGACTGCATGAAGTTTATCCTTCATTAGTTTCTCTTCAACATCTTCTATCAGTTCACTCCCCCATGTATCTTATTTCTTATGGAAGTGAATTATGGTTGTCTCTTATATAGACATGATATTCCTTGATTCTTGGTTCTTTATTCTTGATTCTTGGCATGAAAAACAATCCAGCCAAATTGATTTGTGGCTTTAACTCCTGATTTATATCGTAGTTATCTTCTTGCCAACTGTACAAATCAATTTCTTAACTGAAGTTTGAATAAAAAAAATAGAACAACTAGTTAAGTCTATCCTTAAGCTCTTCCAGCTAGATATTTTGTTATTTTCTGATCTCTCTGTTCTGTTAGTCAATTCTGCAGTTCATCGCCGGTGACAACTGCCAGTTCCGTCGGTGCAACTTTAGTTAGCTTCAGGATCTCCATACGTTGGGCATCATTGGATCTTGCTCATCGGGCAACACTATTTTTAGCTCATCGGGCATCCTGTGATTCTACTTTGTCAAGCAACACTATCTTCTACTTGTCAGGCATCACTATGACTTTGTCTTTGTCTTTACCGATGGTGTGCACTCCGCCGGTGTAGTTTGTCACTTGGTGAATACTTGATTTTTATGCATTGCTAAAAGCATAACCTCTGTTTCATTGATTCTCTGAAGTCTTTGGCATTATGTATATGACCATACAGATGATATAAAGTTGACATCAATGAAAATACAAACCATTAACTGATTTAATGTCTTGCATCATCTTCAACTTAAGATTATCAAACATTCAATCAGTTATATGTCATCAAAGATATGATATCGCAGAAAACTCCTGTTAGGAAGTCAAAACTGTAGTGGGGATTGTTACGCACAAGACTTCACTATCTGCAGATAAGAAGGAGATAGTTAAGGCTTACAATTGGTCACTTCTGATGACCTACCCTGTTAGGAGCATTACAGTGGAGACCTGTTAAGATCTACTTCATTTGAAGCTTTAGCAACACTATTAAGTGTGCACTCTGTTAAGATATTTGTAAAGAACTGTTAAGTCCACCTTCTAAAAAAGGATTTTAGATGTGATGCACTTGTCATAATGAAAATACATAAGTCTTTAATCTGATGATGTATGCAATCTCTAATTGCTGATAACAGATCCAATAAAGCTTCCTATGTATGAGTAATCATCTTTTCATGATTGAATAATACCTTGGTCTGCATGTCGGTAGCCTCTGTGTGTTCTTGATAACTGGTGTGATCTATTTTTGAACTTTGCATAAATTTTGCCTTCTTCTCCTTAGATGCTCTTCATGGCTATCAACAATAATGAATTCATAATTCACAATTGATTGAACATCTATTTATACTAGATTTTAGCTCTATTCTTGATTCACGCTTCGCACGTTAACTCTAGATCCAAGGTTTACAACTTGACCTTGATCTTTAGTTAGATATGTTTTAGATCCATTAGGATGCTTTAAAACATTTAAATTATGCTTTCTTGACCTTCAAGTAATGATTTAAAACAAATTAAAACTCTATAAATAGAATTACAATGCTTTATCTGACGTGTAAAAGTGAGATCCACTATTTGTGGGTTCTCTAACTGACTGTCGGTTCTGATGGTCGGGAAGCTCTATCAGTTTTATTTTCCATCGGTGTTCCTTTCTTGAACTATTCACCAGGTATGCCTTTTCTACTCTGTTAGTTTTGTTCTCAAAACTTTATCGTCGGTGATGATCTTCATGTTATGTTATTGACCCGTCAATGATGTCCTGTTTACTTTGTCGGTACAACACTTGTTAGTGTTCATCAGTCAATGCCATACTTAGCATTTTATCATGAATTTTCTTCTATTGGTTATGCTCACTATCTTCCAGTTATGTTTGTTGTCTGCTGGTTATGCTTGTATCGATGATCTCTGTCAATTTTTTTCACTAAGTGTACTAATGGCAAAACTTAATATCATCATAATACACCTTGGGGACACTTGGGTTGAGTGTGGTCAAAATTGTTCCATTGACTTTGTCAGAAGAATGGGGTTGTCTATCATTTACATGGCCAACCATAGCCAATGGAGAAGAAAGCTTGATGCCAAGATGGATGGTTTGAAAGATACACTACGGAGCTACGTTCAACTAACCCTCACTGCAAGTTTTAGCATCGACTGAGATTGCCTTTCCAAATGCAAATGAAGTCGAATCGCCCAAAACTAAGAGAGGTTATTGTAGAATTCAGAAACATGATCCTATAGCCCCTAATAGTTTGTCGATACCTCTCATGAGGTCCAAGATACAAGCCTTGGAAGATCACTTCCCAATCGTGCTTAGTGCACCTTGGGGACACTTGGGTGGAGCATTGTCGCAAGCGTTCCAGTGACTTTTTGGGTAGAACAGGGTTGTCACTAGAATTTACCTAGCCAACCGGAGCTAATGGAGAAGACAATTTGATGCCAGGATGGATGGTTTGAAAGATACACTATGGAGCTACTTTCAACTAACCCACACTGCAAGTTTTTGCATCGACTGAGATTGCCTTGCCAAATGCAAACAAAGTCTAATCGCCCAAAATTGAGAGAGGTTATTATAGACCTTAGAAACAAAATCCTATGGCCTCTAACGATTTGTCAATACCTCTCACGAGGTCTGAGATACAAGCCTTGGAAGATCGATTCCAATCGTGCTTAGTGCACCTTGGGGACACTTGGTTCAAGCGTGGTCGCAAGCATTCCAGTGATTCCTTGGGAAAAATGAGGTTTTCAATAGCATTTACCTGGCCAACCAGAGTTGATGGAGCAGATGGTTCGATGCCATGACAGACGGTTTGAAAGATACACTATGGAGCTACTTGTAACTAACCCTCACTGCAAGTTTTGGCATTGACTGAGATTGCCTTGCCAAATGCAAATGAAGTCAAATCGCCCAAAATTGAGAAAGGTTATTGTAGACCTTAGAAACATTATCCCGTAGAATCTAATGGTTTGTCGATAGCTCTCATGAGGTCTGAGATACAAGACTTGGAAGATCACTTCCTAGTCGTGCTCAGTGCACCATGGGGTCACTTGGGTCGAGCGTGGTTGCGAGCATTCCAGTGACTCTATGGGAGGAATGGGGTTTTCACTGGTGTTTACCTAGCCAAATGGAGCTGATAGAGCAGACAGTTCAATTCCAAGATGGACAGTTTGAAAGATACACTACGGAGCTACTTTCAACTGACCCTTACTGCATAGTGAATCATTTACATCTATCATGTATGTATCCATCTGATTCAAATGAACTTTCAAAGCATCAAAGATTGTTTGAAATGATAAAAAATAATATCCTTAAATCATTAGAAACAACAATCAAACATGTAAGAATTCAAAACATGCAAATGACATAAGTAAATAATTAAAAATTATGAGTTTTCATTGCCTATTTATGAGAAAATCTATACTTAGATCCCTTGTTGGAACTATTGGCCACCCATACATGATTTTGGTCCTAAGTCCTTATCAAGACTTCTTGGACATTTAACTTTTAAATAAAATTGATTGTTACAAATTGCCATTATAGGCTTGAAAAGATCTCAATTAACCATTAAGGATTATTTTGTCCTTCTATCTGTGATTGGTTCCATGGTGACCCTAGGTGTCTTTATAGGTGCTGCTGCACAAGTTACAATCCACATACAAAACCAAGTTTATTGACTCAAAATAGAATCTTAGAAAGGTGAAATTAATGTATTGAATTTAAGCTTAACGAAATTAGAAAAACTTGCACTGAGTTAACTTATTACCTAGTCAAGTGTTCCTGAAGGGTCATCTCTTTGCTTCAGAGTCTCCAATAGTGATTCATGATTAGCAGTACTAATAGTCCAAAGTTCTTTTGTCTTTGGTATTCCTTGATTCTTTGAAAAATTGACATTATTTGCTATAACAAGGTGTGAATACATGAGAATAGTTTTGTGCTTCTCATAGACTTCAAATGCGGGAATTCCATTCTTTCTAGTCATGTATGTTCGCAGCCATGTTCCCGCAACAACAACTGAACTAGTAGGATACGTGAACCCATTACCATCTTTCATCAATTGTACAAGCTTCTGTTTACCTTGTACACAATGTGCTAACCAATAATTTGACTTCTCATCATTCCCCTACGGTGCAACCAATGTAAAAACATGGTTGCAGAAGATCTGAAAGATGGTCATACTCAACTGAAGTGTCCATGTCATCATTTCTTATAGAGAGTGTCAAAGATAAATGATTTAGATACTATGGAACCCATGTATCCACCCACTCACTTGTGTCACAATGATCCCAATCATACTAAAAACACATGGGGCAAAAACAAGCCAACTCTCGTGTCCAAATGGTCCATGTACTACTATTGGAGCTTCAGAATGAATGCATTTTTGAAGAGTATTTCACTATTTAAAAATCCAATCTATCTCCTATGGTTCCCTCCTCAACCAACCAAAATAATATACGCACTATAGAATCAAGAGTCCCCACTGTGACAATGCTAAAGTACACCAATCAACAATAGAGCAAGCATCAAGAAGTACAACACCTAAAATCCTTAATATCTCCTTAACTAGAGCTCTTTTCACACATGAACCTACTCCATCATGCTCTCCTTTCCCATGCCCTAACTAAAAAAAACTCCAAATATGACGTACACCTCTCTCCACATGCATTCTACACAAGCAATAAAATATTCTGGCATTCTTAAATTGACTTGTGCAATTATCTGACCAAATGAGATGCCTATCCATAGCAATACCATTTTCCTACAAGAAGTCAAAATAGTTCTAGAAACAATGTTGAACAAAATCATGAGAGTGAGACCTATCATCACTCATTTAAAAATGATACTCTCTGATTAGCTTCCGCTCATCGTTTGTGCTATCAAGGGAATGTCTATATGTGATGTGTACAAAAATAGAAACCTAAATGGAATTGTAATATTGAGCTTGAGTCTCATTTTGGGGCTGCAATGTATAGTTCTCCACAAATTCTACAACGTATATAATAGTTCCAATGGGGAAAGTGTCCTTACACATCCTGAATTGTTGATCCAACCATTGAGACCTGTGACTATGCCTTGCATACTTGTAAAAAATATTTGTCTTGAAATCTGAAATAAAATTAGCAACATTTTATTCTTTTGCAACTAACTCACATATTGATCCTTCACCTCCACTCTTCAATGTACATTTCATGATTTCATATACATTTTTTTGGATGAGTGTCTTTCCAAAATCATGTTCCAAACCCTCATGAAAACATGTCCTAAACTTGGACAAGCCACCACATTCTGAGAACTTGGCATTTAAGCAATCTTTTTAATAAAATAAACAACCATCATCTCTATGACATAAAAATTGATCTAGCAAGTCTCTTGAAGATTTGGGAAGACCACTTGCACCACAATCCTCTAGCATTTCATTAGTATGCAAATTAGAATGAATGGACCGTAATAGTTCATGATGCATTGAAAAATCAACATGATATTTGCAACAACATGTATTCTGAATCTTAAGGGGCACACAATAAAATGGATTCATGGATTCAAAAGACCTTTGTGATATTTTCAATGTTGGATGTGTCTCAAAAAATGTTTTATACAACATTGTTTGACATACCTTCACATCATGTTTAGGATGTGGAGTGCGGTCTCGATTGCCAACTGTCAAGTTCAAGACATCCTTCACATTTGGTGACACTCTTGAGTTAGCATGCCAAAATTATTGAATTTTATCCTTGAAAACATTTGTTAGCTTCTTATCAAAATGTGAAAGTCTCCCACCATAAGCCCCTGTATCAATTTGAAGTGGATCATCAAGTCTTTCTCTTCTTGCAAGTGCTCTATCCCAAGTTTTATGGTCTATATTGAATTCAACACTAGTTTTTCTCATCAAACGAGCCTTTCTCAATTGATGACTTACTAAGGAGGTTATAATAACCCTCCAAGAAAATCTCTTGTCTTTTTCTGATAGTCTTCCCAATGATATTGAGATAATTGAAAAGATTCTTCACAACAATGACATTTCTCTCTATTTTGTTGTTCACGTGAATCTTCAATTTCACAAGCACAGGTCTCATCTTTTTCATCTTTAACAACTGAACAAATATTTGACATTGCTCAACCAATGTCTTGTTTCCAAGAAAATGATCATAAAGAATTTAAGACCACAACCTAACAGTTCTATGTGATCTCTTTGTTGGAATTAATGGGAAGTGTGTACTGAGAGGGGAGGGGTGAATCAGTGCCTCTAATTTTTTTGTATCTTTTAACCTTTATCCTTTGAGTAATTAATTGTATATCCAACCATCTATTCTATGCTACCTTGATGTAAGATTTATCAATTCATAAACTTAATCATACATGTGAACATTCATAGAAACATTCATGAAAGTAATTAACACATAACACAAGATATGATAATGCAGAAAACTCCTATTAGGAAGTAAAAAATGTGGTGGGGATGACACCCACAAATTCTTCACTATCTGTAGATTGGAAGGGGCTGGTTAAGGCTTACAATTTGATCACTTCTGATGATCTACCCTGTTAGGAGTATCTATGGAGACCTGTTAAATTCTACTATGTTAAGAGCTTTGGAAACACTGTTTAGTGTGCACTCGGTTAAGAGATTTACAGTTGGATGGTTAAATCCACCTTCCTTGAAAGGATTTTTACACTTTCCTTCACTTGTTAGAATGTAAGAAAATTACACTTTGAACTGGTGTATGCAATATCCTATTGCTGATTACAGATCCATTTAAGATTAAATGTATTATTATATCACCTAATGTGATTGAATAATACCTATGTTTCTTGGTAGCCTCTGTTCTTGGTTCTTGATAACCAAATTCAGCTTTTTCTATTATGGTTCTTGAAAATTTTAGTTTGATTCATAGATGTGCTCATAGGCTTCATTCATCATCACATCCATCCTTTCTCTCTTGTAATGAATGATTAAAACATCTATTTATAAGATATATTGACCTAATCAAGTTTCACGTAAAACAATATTAACTCTAAGATCACATGTTTAAAACTTGAACTTGATCTCCTAGTCTATGTGTTTTAAATTAGTTAGACTGATTAAAACACTTACAATAATGTTTCTTGTCCCTAAATAAATGGTTTTAAAACAAATCAAGACTCTAGAAATAGAATAAGAATTTTTTATCTGACGTGGAAGTCAGATCCACTTTTTGTGGGCTTCAACTAACTTTCAGTTTATGTCAGTCAGTTATGCTCTTAAGTTAGTTATACTGTCTCTCAGTATTCCTTGCTTGAACTATCTCTTAGGTTTCTCTTTGACTGTTCTCTCGATTTTCACTTTGTCCCTCTCATTGGGTTCCACTGTCGGGTTCCTCTTTATCCTTTCCACTTTGCATTTTTGGTTTACACACAAAATTGTGTCGTCGGTTTTGTTTGTACTTAGCAGTTTTTGGTGATCTCTGATATCTGTATTTTTGGTTTTCTCTTTGTCCTGTCTTTCAGTGTATGTTTACCAAATATCTTCTTTGCATAATAATGGAAAAAGAATGTCATCAATCTCCCCCTTTGACATTAGCATCAAAAACTGAGATGTACAAAATACTAACAAAATGTTTATTATATACATCATATATATTCCTTAGTCATTTCATGACTCCCCCTATGCATATTCCCGTATTGTATAAGTGTATGTACATGATACTTTACTCTTTTTCACCTTGTTTTGTATATATGATATCATATCATTATACGCCTTTTTTTGTTCTTTTTCTGTACTGTATAGTTTCCTATCTGTACATATCAATATTTTCCCCCTTTTTTGATATTAAGGGCAAAGATGTATACCTTATAGCTTATAAAAAATGTGAGTGTGAGGAATTCATGTCATCCATCATCTTCTCCCATTGGTCCTTCAGGTTGTCAGGAGCCATGTACCTGAGTGTGATCCTTGCATGCATATCATAGATACTGCCTGCTACAGACATCTCAGGGCTGGCTTTCAGTTGTCTTGTTGAACTGATATGTTGTTGAAGCAGTGTTAGCTTTGGTATAAGTTGAGCTTGGATCTTGGTGACCTCTTCCATCAATTGTGTTTTTGCTTCCCACAGTTCCTGTCTTAACCTTTTTATCTCAACAATTTTCTCATAATGCAACTTTATTGCATTACCCTCGGTGGTTAAGCCTTTAGCACTAGTAGCTAGATCAGAATCTAACTTTTCTATCTTATCACTATGCTCCTTAGTGAATTTATCAAGTTTTATCAATTTTTGTATCAAGGAAATAGCTTCATTAATTATTGGATCTAATTCAATTACTAATTCTGAAAGGTTTTGGTGCAGAGCACTCAAACAATTCAGTGCTTCAAGATAATTCAGTGATTTAGTGTTTCAATCCAGGCATTTATTAAGCCTTCCATTGCATGAACATGGCACTATACTTCCTATTCATCTCCACTGATGGCTCATGATGGGGATCATAAGATCTTAGGTCGTTATGTTGATATAAGTCCATTTGTAAAGGCTTAAGGCTCATTGGTGATTCTATAAACCTTGAGTCCTTAAGACCTATGGGACATTTTGATTAGAGTATTTAGGAATATAGTTAGAAATATGTTTTGATACCTTAAATAAGGTCAAGTTAGGTCCTAGGATAATCTAGAGTCCTTAGGATTTCATTCTAAGCATGAAATGACAAAACAACAAAAAGTTGCTATGCAACTTTTCAAAGTTGCTAAACAACTTTACACAAAATGCTTAACAGTTGCAAATTAATGAGTTTCAACCGATTGCAATTGAATCTAAGGTAGTTGATCGGTGAAACATATTTATATATGAGTCATACAACCTTCCCAAAAGAACAGGTTGTTGAATGTATAAAGTTTTACTTGAAATCAATAAAGTTCTCTGTTTTTTTCCTGAAAATCACTGGTGTTTCAATTCTACATGTGCTGCATAGATTGGGAGCGAGGGTTTAATGATTTGAGAGGATAATTTGTTGAGTTATCTATCGAATGCACTTGGTCTGAGGTGATATGGAGGTCTGTGGGCAAAGTTAGAGCTGTTTCTCTCCTAATTACCAGGAAACCCTAGTTCCAGCAGGGTTTTGGGCAAATGGAGTTATAGATCGTGACTATATCGTCCATTTTGCACAAAACCCAATGAAATTGGAAGCCTTAGGAATGTAT
>MU225026.1:1021671-1037603 GCA_018584345.1 Thuja plicata | reverse complement strand
TGTCAAATCTAGCCTTGTAGCCCTATTTTGGGAAGTGACTAGTAAACATTGGAATAAGTTGCAAAAAGTGTGCTTGGTGAACTTAGTTATTGTTCTTGGGATTGTTAGAGGTGTATAACAATCAGAGCAAGGTGTTGAGGCATTTCTTGGAGTCTGATTGAAATTTTTAGTAGTTTGGAGCATTAGACCTCAAAGATATAAGAAGAGCAAACCTTCCACTGTTGCACTTTGCGTCAGGTTTACATTGTTTTTTGCCACTTCTTGGCTAATCTTTTAAAACAAGTTTGTGCTGATATTTTTGCTCTACTCTCTCCTTAATTTCCTTTTCTAAATCAATTTTCTGTGTTGTGATGGCCTTGGTAAGAGTGTCTAGTTGATCAAGGATAGGTGTATTGTGATAAACATCAACATCAGGTACAATCTGATGCAAGATGTCCCTAATTGTTTCTAGTACCATGGAGTCTCAGTGCTACTTTCTTAGCTTCTCCTGTAGTGCCTTCCTTTGGCATATTTCACCATATTCTTTAAGTTCTTCATAGTCAAGTGTAGTTGGGTCACATTTGGGTATCTCAATTATTTTGTCTAGAGTGACTTCCAACTTACTCTTTTTGGATTTCTTCTTCTTCTTCTGAGTTTCACTTGAATGTAGAACCATAGCCATCTTCTCAACTTTGTCTGTTGTGCTGGATGAAGTGATTTGTGGTGTTGCATCTTTTTGCTTCTTTTCCTCGGTGTCAGCCTGTTGGTTTTGAGTGGACGTCTCCACATCAACCTTTACATTATGTGTAGCAACTTGTTTAGTTACCTTAGGAATGTCATCTCCTTCATCGGTATCCTTATGTACTTCATCTTCCTTTTTCTGTGCATCCTTCTCAGTGATGTCTCCATCTGTTTGCTTTAAATCTCCTTCTGTAACCTTGTTAGTTTCGGTTAAAATATGAGTGTCTCCGATGACATTCTAGTCATTGGTGTTGTCTTTCTGTCCTTCATCCCTTGCATCCTTAGGAATGCTTGAATCTTTGTCATGTGATTTTTATTTTACTTGAAGTATATTGATGGCTTGCATCAATATTGGCATGTTGCTTGATATTTTAACCTGTGAAGTGTCAAATGTTGTATCTTGTTTGTCAGTCTTGTCCTTGGTAACAGTGACATCTTCATCTTTTTTTATTTATTCTTCTGGATCATCGGTTATGTCAATGATTGTGTTGTCCATAATGTTGTCCATAGTGGTGTCCGACCATATATCTTTAGCAACATCCATATTCTTGTTTCCTGTGGTGTCTAGTTCCTCCTTGTCCAATTCAACATCTATGATGATAATTGGTCCTGTGCTCTCAGTATCTTGATCATCTTTGATTTCCTGATTCTCAGTTAGAGCTCTCTGTGGCTCAGGACTTGTATCCTTTTCAGGAATGTCCAGTATATTTCTAAATTCATCTTCACTCTTTCGGTCTAACTTTAGTAGATGTCCTTTATGTACTTTGTAGGTTCTCATCTTCAGTGAGAACCTTTTGGAATGAGCCTTCATCATTTCTTTGATTTCCTCCATTTTGGATTTGGGAGGCATGACTGATACTAGGGCTCTTTCCCTGATTTCTTTCTCAGAGTGCAAGGCAAAAGTCCAGCTTGTCAATAGCCTATCTTGAACTTCTTTTGGCATATTGTCTAATAATTCTACAGGGAGGTATTTGTATATGCACATCATCTTGATGATTTCCTCCTCATTCTTATTTTGATCCAAGGGATCCAATTTTAACCATCTTTTGACTTTGGAATCAATAATTGATCTTGATTTAATAATTTGTGCACATACCTCATCAATGGTTTTAGGTATCTTGTTCTTTTCCTCTTGAACACCTTCATCTTGTTCTGTTTCCTCAATATCTTCCCTGGTTCAAATGATCTTTCTTCTCTTTGTTGGCCCTCTTTTATGTGTTTCCAGTTTCCTCTTGTAGGTCCTTACTTAACCTTTCTTCAAGGGTGAAAGACTTGTTTCCTTAGCTGTCCGACTTCTAGTGCTTGAGGTAGTTGTGGTTCTAGGCTTCTTAGCCAGTGTTGGTAATGGTGTATCTCACTCTATAGACTTAGAGTTTCTTACCTTCTGAGCCTCACCGACAGGTGACTGTCCTTTGATTTCTACCTTTTGTTCAGATTCCTCCTCTATAACAGACAACCTTTTCTTCAAATTCTTTACCATTTTACCTTTCTTCATGTCAATTTTCTTTTACCGACGGGTTTCGGTGTTTTTCAAAAAAACCTTGTTCAATTTTCTTGATTACCGACAAGTCTCGGTTTACACTAGCAACTTAGCTTTTACATGTTAACCAAAAATTCTCGGTAAGTGCAGATAGTTTAAGCTTTGAGTGTATTCTGATGGATTTCAGTATGTATTACCCAATGGAATAGTTTTCACAAATTTTAACAAGTAATATCATGATGCATCTTTACTTATGCTAAATTGGCATTTCATCAACATAATATGGAACTGATGCAAAATACTTCTTAGTGTAATGTAGTTCTATACTTACTTGTTCTGCTTAGGTGGGGGTGGTGATGTCACCAAATCCATTGGATAGGATGTCACCAATTGTATTGCTCGGTGTAGCTTCATCATTGTTTGAAGATTTCCTCCACATTTTGTCTCTCATCTTCTGGATGGCTTCAATGGTATTTACATTGGGAAATGTGTTGGTGTCTTCCATTTGGTCTCTGTAGTCTTTCTTGAGATGACCAACTTTATGACAATGTAAGCATGTTGTTCCAAGGTTAGTCCAGCCTCGAGACTTTCTTTTCCACTGTCTTATACAGTTTGTAGCAATGTGGCCAAATCTTCCACATGCTATACAATTTGTGCATGTATTGTAATCCCATACATACTGGTTACCGACCCTTTTCGGTTGATAGGAAATTTCTTGATCTTTAGGCTTCAATGCTTGATTTTTCTTCTTTCAACATTCAAGAGTTGTGTGCCCATTCATTTTGCATGTAGGAAAGTATTTGTCCATGTAGGTTTCCTTCTTTGGTTGTTTCATCTCAGACTTACATTCATATGCTTTAGGTCCTTTCTTGTTACATTTATTGTTAGTAATAACTGAGGGGGGGGGGGGGGGGTGAATCAGTGGCCTTAAAAATTAATCCTTAAATCAACCCTTCAAAAATTATAACCACAAAATCTCAAGTTATCTTCTGTCCTACAAGATGAATGCCTTGAATAAATTATACCAATTTACTACTTGTCAGATTGCTCTGTTAAACCTTCTTCTGTATGTTTACCGATAAGCAGTCATCTATTTACCGAAATACAGTAAATATGTAGTATATCGATAAATCCAGAATGAATTATGTAAGATATAAAATAGTAAAGAAATGAATCATACACACATAACACATGGATTTTAACGTGGAAACCCTGTTAAGGGAAAAAAACCACTAGGACCGATACCCATATTTTTCACTCTTCTGAAGTGAGCCCTGTTAAGAGCCAACCTTGTTAAAGGTTACAAACACATTGTTAGGTGTGACCTTGTTAGAGGATTTTATACATAGAGGTTATCACTTCGTATTGAGCATCTAATGCTGCCATCCTTGAATCATCCTCTTTCTTAGACTATCAATAGGCATCGAGCATATCCAATGCTACTTTCATGAGTCAACCTTTTTGGCACTCCTTGAGATGTACCTAAATATATAGAAGACTGTTAAGTCCTGCTCGGTTAAGAGACTTGATGATTCAATGGTTAAACTGAAACACTATGACCTATTTATATTGCAACTTAAATTGCAGATTTTTAGATCTATTTAAGTACATTACCTCTCTGACCAATGTATCAATTCAATCCTTGTGCTCCACACTTTCTACTTTGTGATGTTGTGCTCACTGTTCATCGGTTGTCTGTAGAATTCCTTAGCTCTTCCTTCAACTTGTTTGATTAGGAATGAATGAATTTGTTCTGCATCAGTTTCTCTTCAACATCCTCTTTCTTTTCACTCCCCTTGATCCCCAGCGTAAATGAATTAATCTTGTCTCTTATATAGACATAATATTCATTGTTTCTTGGTTCTTGATTCTTGGCATGATAAACAATCCAACAAATTAGATTTAAAGCATAACTCCTGATTTGTCTCATAGATATCTTCTTGCCAACTGTACAAATCAACTCTAAATAATTACTTATCTCTAGCTTTATCTGGATGATTAAAACAATGATAAGTATCTGTTAACTCTATCTTTAGATTCTTGGTAGCTAAGCATTTTGTCATTTTCTGAATTCTTTATTCTGTCAGTCAATACTTCAGTTAGTCATCGGTGATAACTGACTGTTCTATTAGTGTGACTTCAGTTGTCATTGGGATCTTCATCCTTGTCTTTTCCATCGGGCAACACTGAAATTATTTCCATCGGGTTACTCTGTGTTTTTCTCATTGGGCAACACTGTAACTTTTCTTGTCAGTAATGCTGTGCATTAGCTCATCGGGTAACACTGTGACTCTTCTCTTTTACTCTAACCGTCGGTGTGCACTCCATCAGTGTATACAGTCACTTAGTGAATACTTAATTTTTATGCATTACTGATAGCATAGCCTTTGATTCATTGGTTCTTTGAATTCTTTGGCAGTATTTCCATGACCATACATATTATATCAAGTTGACATCAATGACAATACAATACATTAACTGATTTAATGTCTTGCATGATCATCAACTTAACATCTTCAAACATTCAATCAATTGCATGTCATCAATCTCTCCCTTTGGCATTGATGGCAACATACTACATTACCATACTATACTATTACTAATACAATATGAAATATACAGTTTCATCAATCTTTTCTAAGTTAACTATTACAAATGTTTGGCTTTGGTTAAGCTCAAATAGCTTTGATTTGATTCTTGTAGCTTTATTTCTGTCTTCAATCCCTTCACTGGATAGATGTAGAATCTTTCTTTCTCTAATGTAATGTGTTCTCCTTCTGTGTCAAATTCTCTTCCTTTGACTGTTCTCCTTTCTTGTGATGTCTCTTGTCAGCAATTCTTTTCCTTTGTGTGTACTCTCCCATTCTTGTTACATGTCTCCCTTTGGATACTTTTATGTATATGATCTCTCCTTGAGATGATAATGGATATAATATTTCCCTTTATCAGTATGATAATGAGATATATCTCTCCCTTTGACAACAATGCCAAACAAACATCTTTTCACACAAGTATTTGACAACAAATGTCAAACGGATCCTTTCTATCCATAATAGATTCCTTGAATTTCCCAATCCATCGGTAATAACTATGGTGCTTAGAGTAGATAAATACCTTGCTATGTATAGATGTATCTTTGAATTCCATATCTCTTCTTGCATCAACATGAATGATATTATGATAATATGTAGGCTGATGCAGCCTTCTAGTCAGCTTACTGACCAGTAGACAAGGGTCTGAACCCTAGTCTCTTTCTTAAGTACTCAAATGCATCCTTGGGAAGTGGCTTGGTGAAAATATCATCCAATTGTTCCTTTTATTGCACATACTCAAGTATCCCCTCCTTTTCTTGAACTTATTCTCTTAAATAATGATACTTGATGGAAATATGCTTTGTTTTAGCATGCATGACTGGATTCTTGGAAATGTTTATTGCACTTGTATTATCACAGTAGATAATTACTGGTTCTAAAATTTTGATATGCATAGCTTCCAGTAACAGTTTGATCCATGCAATATTTGTTCAGTTTGTAGTAGCGGCAACATATTCTTCTTCTACAGGAGACTGAGAGATGCATCCTTTCTTCTTGCTGATCCATGTGACAAGTCTGTCACCCATAAAGAATGCTCCTCCAAATGTGATCTTTCGGTCATCAATATTTCTAGCCCAATTAGCATCGATAAAGACCTTAAGTTCAAATTTGCCTTCTCTTCTATACCATAAGCCATATTCCTTGGTATTCTTCAGATATATTTGAATTCTTTTCATAGCAGTCATATGTGATTGTCTGTAATTAGCAAAAAATCTTACAACTATTTCTACTGCATGTGCAATATCTGGTCTAGTGTGTACGACATACATGAGTTTTCCAATCATTGATCTGTACAAAGTCTGATTTACCTTTGATGACTTGTCCTCCTTTGTCAGCTTACATCTAGTTTCCATCGGTGTTCCAATTGCTTTGGACTCTTCCATCTTGAATATTTTCAGTACTTCTTTAATGTACTTGGATTGTGTGATGAAAATACCTTCATCTTGTTGCATGATCTGCACACCAAGAAAGAAATTCATCTCTCCAAACATAGACATCTCAAAATCTTTGCTCATTTCATTTGCAAATTATTTGCATAACATATAATTTCCTCCAAATATGATGTCATCAAAAAATATCTTAGAAATCAAAATGTTAGCATCAGTATCTTCCTTCAAATAAATATTACTGTTTTCACTAGTCCTTACAAATACAATACTTATAAGATAGGAATGAAGTCTTTCACACCAGGCTTGGGGTGCTTGTTTCAATCCATATAGGGCTTTGTGTAGTCTACATACCATGTCCCTCTTGTCTGAATCAACAAACCCTTCTAGTTGTTCAATGTATATCTCTTCTTCAAGTATTCCATTTAGGAATGCAGACATAACATCCATTTGATATACCTTGAATCCTTTACATGAAACATAAGAGAGTAATATTATCACTCCTTCTAGCCTAGCAACGGGTGCAAAGGTCTCTCCATAGTCAATCCCTTCTTCTTGTGCATACCCCTTGCATACTAGTCTTGCTTTATTTATGGTGACTTCTCCATTCTCATTTAGCTTATTCTTGAATATCCATTTTGTACCGATGACATTCTTGTCATCTAGTCTCGATACAAATGTCCATGTCCTGGTTTTCTCCATCTTCTCAATCTCTTCATTCATAGAACTTATCCATTCATCATTATCTAGTGCAGATTTAATAGGTTTGGGCTCATAATCACAAATAAGACATCTTGTATTTAGAGACTTACTTATGGTTCTCATACCAGCCTTCTTGTCTCCAATGATCTGGTTCTGTGGATGGTTCTTTCTGACATATCTTGCAAGTACAGGTTCATCTCTTTGTCTATTAGCTTGATCACCATTTTGTTCTCCATCATTTTGTGCATCATCTTGTGCAATATTATGGTCGATGATATTTGCAGCCTGATGCTTAGGTGCAATGATCTATTGCTAGGGAGCTCTACATTATTGGCTGGGTAGAGTGTCAAGTTTCTCATTGTAAGAAAACCTATTGTAGTCCTCTAGTTCTTTAGTACTTTCCTTTTCATTCTTCTATGTAAATTCATCTATCTTTACATTTGTACTTTCAACAATTTTGTTAGAGGTTTTATTTAGACATTTATAAGCCTTGCTCTTGGTAGAATACCCTAGAAAGATTCCTTCATCACTCTTGGAGTAAAGTTTTCCATTTCTATCATCTTTTAAGATATAACATTGACAACCAAAATTTTTGAATTAACTTATATTGGGTGTGTATCCATACCAAAGCTCATAAGGTGTCTTTCTTGAATTGTACTCTATTCAATGTATAAACAACAGTACTGACAGCTTCCCTCTAGAAGATTTGGGTGATTCCTTTCTCTATTATCAGTGTCCTTGCATAATCAACTATGGATCTGTTCCTTCTTTCAGAAATTCCATTTTTTTGTGATGTTCTTGGTGTAGAGACCTGTCATCTGATTCTATGCTCATTACAAAAGTTAGTGAATTCATCTGAAATAAATTCCCCTCCTCTATCTGATCTTAAGAATTTTAACTCCTTACCACTTTGTTTCTCAACCATTGCCTTATGCCATTTAAACATCTTAAATACTTCTGATTTATCTTTTTGAAACATTACTGTCATCATTCTAGAGTAATCATCAACAAAGAGAATAAAATATCTATCTCCATTATAACTCTTTGTCCTCATAGGTCCACATAGGTCAGTATGGACTAATTCAAGAATGACATCAGATGTATGGGTTATTCTCTTAAAACTAGACTTTGTCATCTTACCTTTTTGACAATTCTTACACATGATGTTGTCGAGCTTGGTCATCATTGGTAAGCCTCTGACATTTCTCTTTTTGCTTATCTTTATCATGTTTTCAAAGTTCACATGACACAATCTTTTGTGCCACAACCATATGTCTTCGTTTGTAGCAATCAAACAAGTGGTGTCAGTATCATTCAGATAGAATAAATTACCTTTTGTTTGCTCACCGGTACCAATTAGATTTCTTGATTTATTGAAGATATTTTGCCTTCTTATTTTCAAATGCTACTCTGTGACCTAAATTATTCAACTGAGAAACACTCAATAGATTATAATTCAATCCATTTACTCAATAAGCATTTTCACATTTTATCTGGTTATTCAACATTATGGCTCCTCTACCTTCAACTGGACGAGGTGTGTCATTACCCATTCTTACTGAACTACCTTTATAGTATTCAAAAGTCTCAAAATTTTTCTTATCATAGGTCATATGGTGAGTGCAACCACTATCTATGATCCAGACATCATTTTTAATAACTTTAGATATGAGTACAGTTTCTACATACCTTTCTTCATCACCATCTAAATCATCCTTTACTTCCACAAACACCATCTCGATGTCTTCATCAGATTCGGTGTCAGTATCATCATCTTTGCATTTTGCTAGGTAACTAGCCTTATTTCCTTTTTCCTTATAGTCTCGGGGATCTCTTCTTTTTGATTGTCGGTATCTTCTGAAATCACCTCTGTCAGACTTCTTTTCAAATGATCTGTCATTACTTCTATCATATTTTCTTTTGTTAGGACATCTTGTAGCAAAGTGTCTAATTTCTTTACAATTAAAACAAACAAGTGGTAATATAACTTTGTATTTACCTTTGCCTCTTTGCATTCTTCTAGCCACAAGTGCTTCAATTTCATCAAGATCTTCTTCTTCACTTTCACTATCACTGTCTTTTCTCATAGTGTGTTTATGACTTGATTTACTTATTCTCATAGAATTTTTGAATGCAGACTCTATGTTTGGTAAGACACTATTATCAAAGTTCTTCATCTCAAATGAAATCAGTCTTCCAATCAAACTATCTAGAGTAACATTTCTATTTGCTACTGCTCTCATTTCTTGAATGGCAGATACTCTAATAGCATAAGTAGGAAGTAAGGTTCTTAGAATTTTACTTACCACTGTATCTTCTTCTAGTACACCTCCAACTCCTCGGATAGCATTGACTACCACTTTGATTCTCATGTTGTACTGTGTGATATTTTCACCTTATTTCATTTTTAGATCATCAAAATTTCCTCTAAGGCCTTTTGCCTTGGCTCTCAAAACATTCTTGTCACCACCATGTACAAGCATCAATTTGTCCCACATCTGCTTTGCTGTCTTGCAGGTTTTGACATCTTCAAATTCATCATCGGAGAGTGAGGAAGCAAGCTCTATCATCATGAAGTTGTGTTCATGATTGTCTCTCAATTGTTCAACTATTGGTGCTTCTATGGGAAACACATATTCAGTATCTAAGTATTGAGTACCATCATTTCCAATACCTAATAAGTGGAGTCTTATTCTTCTCTGCCATGAAGCAAAATTATCTTTGTTCAACTTGGGCACATCTCATCTGTTCATCTTGTGATCTTTAGCTTAGGTCTTGAAACCTTCCTTCTAAGAACACAAGATTTGATACCAATTGTTAGTAATAATTGAGAGGGGGAGGGGGGGTGAGTCAGTGGCCTCAAAAATTAATCCTTAAATCAACCCTTAAAAATTAAAACCATAAATTATGTCTCAAGCTATCTTCTATAATATAAGATGAATGCCTTGAAATAATTATATCAATTTTCTACTTGTCAGATTTCTTTGTAAAGCTCTCTTCTGCATGATTACCGATAAGAAGTTAACTATTTACTGAAACACAGTAAATATGCAGAGTATACCAATAAACCATAATTGCATATGTGAAATGTAAAATAGTAAAGTGATAAAACATAAACACATAACACATGGATTTTAACATGGAAACCCTATTAAGGGAAAAAACCACTGGGACCGGTACCCCAAATTTTCACTCTTCTGAAGTGAGCTCTATTAGGATCCAACCTTGTTAAAGGTTACAAACACACTGTTATGTGTGACCTTGTTAGAGGATTTAAAAGATAGTTTATCACCTAGTATCTGGCATCTAATGCTACCATCCTTGATCAAACACTCACTTGGCCTGTCAATAGGTATCAGGCATATCCAATGCTACTTTTATGATCAAATTTTTTTATACTCCTTGGGATGTATCTCAATTGTAAAAGACTTTTAAGTCCTGCTCGGATAAGAGAATTGATGCTTCAATGGTTAAACTGAAACACTAATGATCTATTCATACATACAACTCAATTTTAGATTTTTAGACCTATTGTAAGTCCATTGCTTCTCTGAACAATATAATAAAATTTATACCTTTGCTCCACATTTTTCTGCTCTGTGATGCTATCTCAGTGTTTGTCGGTATCTACAAAATCTAGCTCTTTCCTCAGCTTGTTGATCAGGACTGAATGAAGAATTTATTCTCCTTCAGATTTTCTTTAGCATCTTTCCTCTTTTCTCTTTTTCACCCCACACATTTTGAATGAATTGAGTTTGTCTCTTTATAGACATGTTTTACCTTTTCTTGGCTTTCTTGATTCTTGGCATGATCCAAAATTATCGCCAATAGATTTAAAGAAAACTCTTGTTTTATCTCAAAGAGATCTTCTTGCCAACTGGACAAATCAGCTTTAAATCAATTACTTATCTTCGGCTTTATCAGGATGATTAAAACAATGATAAGTATCTGTTAAGTCTATTTATAGCTCTTGACAACTAAGCATTTTGACGTTTCTAAACTCTCTATTCTGTCGGTCAACACTTCAGTTAGTCATCGGTGATAACTAACTGTTCTATCAGTGTGACTTTAGTTGTCATTGGGATCTTCATCCTTGTCTTTTCCGTCAGGCAACACTGAAATTGTTTCCGTTGGGTTACTCTATGTTTTTCTCGTTGGGAAACACTGTAACTTTGCTCATCAGTAATGCTATGCAATAGCTCGTCAGGTAATACTGTGACTTTGCTCTTTTACTCTAACCGTCGACGTGCACTCCGTCGGTGTATACAGTCACTTAGTGAATACTTGACTTGTATGCATTACTGATAGCATAACCTTTGATTCATTGGTTCTTTGAAGTCTTTTTCAGTATTTCCAAGACCATATAGATTATATCAAGTTGACATCAATGAAAATACAATACATTAACTAATTTAATGTCTTGCATGATAATCAACTTAACATCTTCAAACATTCAATCAGTTGCATGTCATCATTTATAACAAAATCCTATGAATGAAGATGTGGATTTAGGAATACCTTTTATTTTTCTCCTACATACATTTGATGTGTGGCCTTACTTTCCACAGTGATTGCATGTCATCTTTCTTGGTCTCTGATTTGCATAGACATTCTTTGGATAAGCTTGATTGGGTGATTCTCCATTCTCGATATAGCCTAGACTGGTGTTGTTGTTGATTCTCCGTTGTCCATCAAGAAAGCCATCCTTTCGTTTATTGCTTTCTTCAGCTTTCTTGATTATTTTATTGTACTACTGCTGAATTCTGAGTTCTTGTTTCAGCTTTTCATTTTCTTCCCTTACCTCAGTGATAGCTTCTATTCTTTCAATGAGTTCAACATTCATTCTATTTGCCTCTTGACTCATAAGAATAATCTAATTTTTAATCTCATGGTGATGTTCTGATAATCTTTGTATTTGAAATTCTTTCTCTTATAGCTTTTCACTAATCTTCCTTCTATCATCAATAGCTAGTGTTCTTTCTTGCACAAATTGTCTAGCACTTTTCATGAGATAAATCATTCTTACCATCTGTGTCTCTTGAACGATTTGTAGAGATTTCACTTGTCCAGCCAGATGTTAATTGATTTCATTTAGGCTTGTGATGCTATCTTTTGATGTGTCTGATGCTTTTCTAGTAGTTGATCCTAAAGACTCAAAGAAATCTGGTATCTCTTCCTCATGGTAATCTGTTTCATTACAGAGAGATGCCATAATTTGTCTTTCATCTAATAGCTGTCTCATCTTGATTCTAGCTTCTTTATACTGCTCATAGTAGATCTGAATTTCTAGCTTCTGATTCTCAATAATCTTGTCAAGTCTATACTTCTCCATTGTATGATCTTTTATCTTAAGCCTTTAAGCTTTTCCAAATAAGATACTTATCTCTGATACCAATTGTTGGAATTAATGGGAAGTGTGTACTGAGAGGGGAGGGGTGAATCAACACCTCTAAATTTTTTGTATCTTTTAACCTTTACCCTTTGACTAATTAATTGTATATCCAACCATCTGTTCTATGTTATCTTGATGTAAGATTTATCAATTCATAAACTTAATCATACATGTGAACATTCATGAAATTAATTGACACATAACACAAGATATGATAACGTAGAAAACTCTTGTTAGGAAGTAAAAACTGCGGTGGGGATGGCTCCCAAAAATTCTTCACTATCTATAGATTGGAAAGGCCCGGTTAAGGATTACAATTTGATAACTTTTGATGATCTACCCTATTAGGAGTATTTGTGGAGACTTGTTAAATTCTACTCTGTTAAGAACTTTAGCAACATTTTTTAGTGTGCACTCGATTAAGAGATTTACAGTTGGATGGTTAAATCCACCTTCCTTGAAAGAAATTTTACACTTTGCTTCACTTGTTAGAATGTAAGAAAATTACACTTTGACCTGGTATATGCAATCTCCTATTTCTAATTACAAATCCATTTAATATTACATGTATAAGTATATCACCTAATGTGATTGAATAATACCTCTGTTGCTCGATAGCCTCTGTTCTTGGTTCTTGATAACCAAATTCACCTTTTGTTGTTCTGGTTCTTGAAACTTTCACTCTGATCCATAGATGTGCTTGTAGGCTTCATTCATCCTCACATCCATCCTCTCTCTCTTGTAATGAATGATTACAACATCTATTTATAAGATAGATTGACCTAATCAAGTTTCACGTAAAACAATATTAACTCTAAGATCACAGGTTTACAACTTGACCTTGATCTCCTAGTCTATGTGTTTTATATCAGTTAGACTGATTAAAACACTTCCAATAATATTTATTGTCCCAGAAGAAATGGTTTTAAAACAAATCAAGACTCTATAAATAAAATAAGACTATTTTATATTATGTGGAAGGTAGATCGTTTTTTTGCGGGCTTCAACTAACTTTTGGTTTCTGTCGGGCGGTTATGCTATGAAGTCAGTTAGACTGTCTCTCGGTGTTCCTTGCTTGAACTGTCTCTCAGGTTGCTCTTTGATTTTTCTCTTGGTTTTCACTTTGTCCTACTCATCGGGTTCCACTGTCGGGTTTCTCTTTATCCTTTCCACTTTGCATTTTTGGTTTACACACAAAACTGTGTCATCAGTTTTCTTTGTCGTCGGTTTTCTTTGTACTTAGCAGTTTTTGGTGATCTCTGATATCTGTATTTTCAGTTTTCTCTTTGTCCTATCTTTCGATGTATGTTTACCGAAGATATTCTTTGCATACTAATGGGAAAATAATGTCTTCACTCTTTCCTTCCTAATTGTTCATAATGTTCTCGTCAATTTTAATTAACCATTTAGGTGTTCTTGAAAGCCTTGAATTTGAAGATTGATTATCTTTATTGCAAGGGACTTTATTTCACATATAATTTGGAGATGTGTAACATTCATGTGGTTCTTGTGAAACATTTTAATTCCCCAAGTCTACATTTTCAATCTCCATATGTACATTTTCATCTTTATTCCATTCACTGTCATTCCCCAAGTCTACGTTTTCATTCCCCAACTCTACATTTTCATTCTCCATGTCTACATTTTCATCTTCACTCCATACATTTTTATTCACAAAATTAATTTCTATATTATTTTCAAATTCAACATCCTCTTCACTTGCAACTAAATTTACGGGGTCACCTTGATTAATGTTTAGCATACCTTCTCTCTTTCTTCGGTGATTTTCTCTATCTTTTTCCCTATATGCTTGAATTTCTTCATCTGTCACCTTCTTCTTCCATTTATACTTTCAACGGCTACTTCTTCTCATGGTGAGACCACAAGTTGACAAAAAACAACTTAAATTAACTAACTTTAAAAAAAGGGGCCCCAAATCACTTTTTTTTTTCTGCAATACGAATTAAACCTATGAAAAAAGTCTGAAATTGCGTGATTCTCTAGTTTGTGGGAGTAGGGAATATTTTGGTAAAAGTAACAACACTCCATAATCAGGTACTCGATAAAACGGTGGGAGTAAATGGAAAAATTGAACATTTAGATATAAAAAGATGTTTAAAGGGGTATTATATAAATATTTAAATTGTCTCGATCAAAAAATAAATATTTAAATTGTATAATATCAATATTATATATATGTAACGTTAAATTGTATTATATAATATTATATATATAATTATATATTAATATATATTTTATATTATAATATCTTATATATATTAATATATATATATTTTATAGATCATAATATTTAAATTATATGTCTAATATATTTTATATTATAATATGTAAGGAAACTCAGGTGCGGAAACAACTTCCTACACTAATCTGTACAGGAAAGTATTGTGGAAATTCTTCTAAATTGTTACAATTTCAGATTTGTTAACTACTTTAACAATGATATTGCAGTCATATACCATGCATACAAAAAATAGAGAATGACACAATGATTTACCCTGGGGAAAACCTTTCGGTAAAAAACCCCAGCACTCCAAAACCTACACAATGTATTATCTTGAACACAAAGGTTACAACACACTTGCAATGCAAGTTCTTTCAGGAGACAATCGACACTCAAAGACAAATCCAGTAGCACTAGATCATACCAACAATACTCTCTTTTCCTATATCTGTCTGCAACCCTAAAAAATACTTATATCATGCGCTTTCCTTTTTAGGGCAACTTCCAAAGATAGCTGTATTAGGGTTTTACCATTCTTTGAGAAAATAGGAATCCCCCCACGATTGTGGAAGAGTGTATAGTACTCAACTTTATCAATTGCCACATGTCATTGCATGTCTTCACCCGTCATTGAATCTTCTAGAAATAGTTCTTACGTGTCATAGGAATCCATCATAACCGTTTCAGCCATGATCTCCTTACACACAATTCAAGATGCCGACACATCAAGTGGAGTGACACATCAACATGCCAACTAGAAATGTACACTCACACTTAATTACATTATTTTCAAGAAATACATTTTACAAAACAAATAATAAGAATAGGAATTATCCAAGGTTGAGACACCTTATTCCTAACATTCTCCCACTTGTCAAACACCTTGTAAGAGCAATAGGAACATAATAGGAACTAATCGCTATAGGCCAAAAGGCCCATAGACTCCAAATACCATCTGAACTTCACAGTGCCCACTAGTTTTGTTAATGCCTCTGCAACATTCCTCACAGTATCTACCTTCTCCAAATTTACCTTTCCATCTTCCATCATATCTCTCACAAAGTGAAACTGCACATCAATGTGCTTCATTATGGCATGGAAAGTTGGATTCTTTGCAAGGAAATAGCGCTCTGACTGTCACACCAAATAGTAATCTATTCTGCATCAACACCAATATTAGAACACAATCTCCTAAGCCAAATGGCTTCCTTATAAGCATGAGTAGCAGCCATGTACTCAGCTTCTGTAGTGGACAAAGCAACCACAGGTTGTCGTTTACTCATCCAACTGATGGCACCACCAAACATAGTGAACACATAAGCACTGGTGGATCTCCTACTGTTAATATCACCTGCCCAATCTGAATCCACAAACCCATGAATACAAACTGAATGTGGAGATCTAGAAGAGTTACCAT
>MU225026.1:963190-1009550 GCA_018584345.1 Thuja plicata | reverse complement strand
ACTTGAGTGTTCTAATGTGTCGAAAGGGGTCATGGGGACTTCCTAGGGGTTCTAGTATGCTTTACTACGTGGTAGGACCCCTAGAAAGTCCCCATGAATAGTTTCAACACATTAGAACACTCAAGTGTGTCTTAAGGGGTTGTAGGACCCCTTAGGACACACTTTAGCATTCCAATATGTTGAAAGGGGTCAAGGGGAGTTCGTAGGGATCCTAGTATGCCTTATCATGTGTTACGACCCCTATGAAGTCCCTATGACCCCTTTCAACACATTAGAACACTCAAGTGTGTCCTAAGGGATCTTGCGATCCCTAGGGATACACTTGAGAATTTCAATGTGTCGAAAGGGGTCATGGGGACTTCTTAGGGGTCCTAGTATGCCTTATCATGCATTAGGACCCCTAAGAAGTCCCCATGACCCCTTTTGACACTGTGGAATGCTCAAGTGTGTCCCAAGGGGTTGTACGACCCCTTAGGACACAGTTGATTTTTCTAATGTGTTGAAAGGGGTCATGAGGACTTCCTAGGGGTCATAGTATGCATTATCATGCATTAGGACCCCTAGGAAGTCCCCATGACCCCTTTTGACACATTAGAACACTCACGAGTGTCGTAAGGGGTCCTACAACCCCTTGGGAAGCACTTGAGTGTTCTAATGTGTCGAAAGGGGTCATGGGGACTTCCCAAGGGTCCTAGTACGTCTTATCATGCATTAGGACCCCTAGGAAGTCCCCATGACCCCTTTTAACACATTATAACACTTAAGTGTTTCCTAAGGGGTCATAGGACCCCTTAGGACACATTTGAGCATTCTTTGTTTGAAGAATCTGGTGAATTCAAGTTTGTAAAAGCTACATAAGATTTAGGTAAAATATGGGTTGAATTAAAGAAAGATGATGATGTTAGCAAGATAGTAGATGCATCCACAGTGGATGCAACTTCTATTTCTGGTTAGATGACCCTCATGGTCTTAGGGGGAGCTATTCTAGCTCTATACCCCTACGTGGCTGGTAGACTCACGTTTGAGTATGCACATATGGATTCATATAATTGATGACGAATAGAGGAAGTATGCATGGATGCATAGCTTGTACTTCGACAAGAACAAAGATTGAAATTCTTAGTATAAACCACATTATGACATCAAGCATTAAATGTAGAAACTCTTTATAAGTTAGTGAAAAATATTTTATCTTCACTTTTACATTTGAGATCGAAGCATTTGAAGAGCACATGAGAATTTAGCATCAAATCATCAAAAGATAACTGTTGGTTGGTTAGAAAGGTGAATCAAAGTTGAAACAGAACCCTAGAAGATGCGTCATTTCAAAATATCTATGAAACCCTACTTAAGCAAGTTACAAGTAAGTAATGGCTATTCCTACAGTGTTTGACATCTCTGAGAAAAAGAGATATGTGTTTAATAAGCATCCATTCAAGTCTGTGCTAGATGATGTAGAAGGGGCATTCTCCAAGACTTCACCAAGAGTTGTGCATGTAGAGGAAATACATGCTTACATCTACTGTAAGAAGGAATTTGTGGGTGACAACAACATAACAACACTCATGGAATTAATGATGAACCCAAATTACTCATTCAAGGATGAATACGCACATCTCAGTGATAACCCTATTTTTGAGTATGCAAATGCACATGAGTTTTATGAACCAGAATGGGTTAAAATTATAATAAGTAGGATTCATGATTATCTATATTGGATTGGTGAAGTTCCTATCCGCATTACTACTGACCTCATTCATGAGATGAATGGACTCTCCTAGGTTGGACCTATTCTTCCTACTGGAAAGGAAGTAAAGAAATAGGTTGAGCAAGCTTGCTTATCTAGAAGTGATAGGCGTGGGATGACTGTTGATCCCATTGTGGAAGAAGACATCAAACTCCTCACCATGATACTTGGTTACAATTTTTAGCATGCAAGCAGAATGAATAGTGTAACCATAACTACAGTTCTAGCAGCAATAACGATTGCAAGAGATAAAAAATAGTATAATATCTGTGAGATATTGCGCGCACAACTAATTGAGAACATTACAGCTATCAAGCATGACAAGAGAAAAATATTCAGATTTGGTTCTTTGATTATCTACCTATACGTCCACATTTTTGGTAAAGTCTCTAATCTTTACCTAGACAGGAGCAAACCTACTATGTCAAAAATTTCATTAAAATCTACATCAGAAAGAAGTGTAAAGGACTCTATGGATATGGAGGTTAAGACATTTAGGATAAAAATGCAGAAGAGGTTCAGAATACCGGAAAAGATAATTGATAAGTACAAGGACACCATATGCTTCACGGTAGAAACTGATTATACTTGCATGGAAGCAGTTGAGCCAAGAACCAAATGGATCCACCCACTTGGTTATGAAGTTGAAGAACATGTGTTGGAAGGTTATGCACAAGTTCTTTTATCTGTGCCCAGAGATCCAAAAAGAGCCTAGATGGGGCACATACAAAGAGAAGACAAATCAAGTTGATTTTGTCTTATATAGTGCTGATAATAAGAGGAAGGAATCAAGGATTACATCTAACATCCTAAAAGTTTATGGGGTCACACAAGAAGACCTAGACAAAGCTAGGGAAGCTACAATTGCAAGAGAGCTTAAACAAAAACCTTTAGAAGTCAAGATAGATAAATCATATGATATTCACAAGAAGAAAAAGAAGAAGTCTGATGAAGGTAAATTTGCGCCCTCAACTACTATTGACTTGGAATCCCGCCACCTTCAGTACCAAGAAAAATGACTAGAAGAAGGAAGAAAGTTCCCACAGGTCACCCATCTTCAAGGAAAACATGGAGCAAAGTAAAGAATACTAAAGCCCCTCTTGAGGTAGGATTTAGACCTAGTCTTGAAGTCTTAAGGAGAAGAATCATTAATGAAGGAAGAATAGACTCAATTTCAAATGTTTATGACAAGTACCAAGAGATAGATAAATCAGAAATACATTCTATGATTATCTCTCATATGATCAAGTTTAAAAGGCCAATATTGGAACTCAAGACAGTCATTCCAGACAAAGTATGGAACATACGTGACCTATTAAAAAGACAAGAAATAGAGGAAGATATGAGGATTAGAGAAGAAACATTAGACAATCTTCTCCCTATTTGCTCACATGATGAAAAGGCAATACTGTTAGATTTGGTAAAACCTCATATAAGAACCAAAATAAGAACTCTTCACATTATGAACAAAGAGTATGAGTTAGTTGGAAAAGAGACTGGAAGAGAATTTGAGCAAGTGTTTTTGGATAGACACATGTATCCGTCAATGATGCCTACAACTAAAGTGACTCCAGTCCCCCCCAAACATGATAAAGAACCAGAGATTCCTAATGTGCCTATGACAAGTCCACAAGATTTAGAGCCCAAAGTTACATCACCCTCTGATGAAATCAAGGATTCAGATGAAACCATTGTGATCAATGATGTTGAGATCACCATGTCAGCCTCAAAAAATGACTTAAATAAGTTTGAGGAAGCATTTGTAAGTACTGAAGAAGCTGAGAAGGTATGCACTAATAATACTTCTTTGCAGCAAGAACAAGTTCATGTAGGAGAAATAATAGGACAGGATGAAGAGAGGAAGATGAACCTAATGAACCACCCTCTATGGAGATCCTAGTGAAAAGTGAATAAGTGGATAGTCAAAATGCTATATTCACTCCATCTATCAAACAATCAGTATCATTGTTGTCAAGCTTGACCCATGACTCAGCAAACCTAGATGCATGGGGAGCAGAAGACCCGATTAAAATCAGTGTATTAGTCATGGAGAAAGCCCAAGAGAAACAAGTTATGAGAAACCCTCTCTTTCTGGAGTCAATAAACATTCTGAATAATCTAGTGCCAACATAGAATAAATTGGCAAATATTCAGTCAGTGGATGATGTTGACAACATCCTAACTTGCTCCAAAGAAAACTTCACAAGTTTAGTAGACTCGGCTATTAAAATTGAAGAGGAGAAGTAAAAAAAGGAATGATTAGATGAACTGATAAAAAAATTCTAGTTAGATCTAAACACATTGAAGATTGGTCAAACAATTCTGAAAGAGTTAGCAGAAAAAGGCAGGAAGGTGATAGAAAATTGTATGGACAGAGGGAAATTCACTTCTTAGCACATTAAGAAGATTGAAGAAGAAGACATCTTGGTTGAAAACATCAAGAAATCAGTTGAAACATCCTCCCAAGACATCAACATCTGCAACAACATCTATCAAGGGCAAATAGAAAAGATTGAAAAAGCCAAGATAGAAATCAACAAGATAAGGACCAGGCAGACCCAACTGAGAAATGCACTTGTGCCCTCCTTAGCTATATTGAATGAGAACATCAAACATATGGATATAATGATTGTCACATATGATCAAGGTCCCTGCCTGGATCTGACAAAAATGGAGAAGCTCACATATGCATTATGCACCCATCTTCAGACTGTTGATGCTCTAAAGGTATTCTGGCAGAAAGAGATCAAGAATCTATAGATTACTTACCCAGATGTGTACTCAGAGTAAGTACTTAGGTCTTTGATTTTTTGCACCTTTGTCATTAATTTCAAAGGGAGATTAGTGTATATAAAGAAGTATGATATATATAGCCAAAGTTATGATGTACAATTTTTTGTTGTTAAGTCAAAGTTTAAGCAACTTGGCCACATTCCTTTGTTGTCATTAATGACAAAGGGGGAGATTGTTGGCAAGTTGACACTCAGGGTGTATATAAATAATTTTGTGTTTTCATTATGGCAAAAAATTCATATGAAGTTTTGTCAAGTAAACTTGGAAGATAAAATTGGCTAAGTACATAAGACAGAACATAATAGAGATATGCAGTTGATCAGAGCATCATCGCATGTGCGTACGGTTGAATTAGAATATGTGCCTCCATACTTAAGCTTTATGATATTTCATTAAGGTTATTCTATACACACATGGTATAGTATGATAGTACAGAGAAGTTATAGCAAGATTAAGTGCCACTAGCAGTTCAGAAAACAAAGTATGAAGCCGACCTCAGAGTTTGATTAGTGTATAATATTTTATTTTGTAATGGCCATATTGCACCTGTTGTAATATTTTTTTAATTGTGTCTTTAACACTCCTATAAACACGCTTAAGACAAATTATTTGGAAGCGTTGTGTATGTTGTTTTTGGGCCAACTAAGGTGTTGTTTTTGGTCACATCTATTCAGGCATGTATATATACTTAGACATACAATTTTGTATGAAGTGAAAGATTTGAAAATAAGTAGAGAAGATATCCAGAAGATCAATATGAGAAAATCAGTATGAGTAGAAGTCTTCAAGAGATTAAAGCATCAACGCATAAAAGGAACTAATTAGACAACAGTGTCATTACAACAGTTCATCTTTTGATATAATATATATCTATTACCTAAAGGTTGAGCCTTCATCCTATTGGGCAGTGAGCCATTCACCTTTAACATGGTTTTGTAAAGACTCCTAATAGGTTCATTGTACTTGCATTGTAAAGACTACTCCTAACAGGGCAAAGGAACTCTAACAAGTTCATAAGAATAGTACAATTATTTGTGGGTACTAATTCCCACCGGGGTTTTCCTCTGATCAAGGTTTCCCTATAATCATGTCTTGTATTATGTGTTATGCTTCAATTGTTATCTATTTGATTTAAGTTTCAAGTTGGTGAAATACATATAAGTAGACAAACATTGATTCACCCCTCCTCTCAGTGTTTCTAACAGAAGGGATTCATGAGCATTATGCATCATTCGAATATTGGAAGGGCTTCATGAGCATTGTGCATCATCCTAATACTAGTATGTTTGCTTAAAAACTCTAGAGGACATGACATTACATTCTCAGTGTTAGGGTTTCCTAGCTAGATTTGTAATGTAGCTAGGGTTTCCTAACAAACATTGCAATAACAATAAAAGTAAATTCTTACAAAAATGAATCTTAACAGACATATTACCTTGTTGTATGGAGGCCAATCCCACTGGTAAATATTTTTTGGTTTAATATCTTTGTGAATAATTTTCATCGGTGAATCCTCGTGAAGATAAAGAAGCCCGCAGACAATCCCAAGGATAATTTTATAACATTTTTGCCAATCTAACAGTCTAAACTTTTTTGGATATACAATCCCAATTCTTAGACTATCATGCCTTTCAAACAATGTTGGTATACTAAAAATCTCGATGAGAAAGGGAATGATCACGAAACCAATTGTAACTTACCAAAGAGGAAGGTGTCAAGGCTCTTGTTGGGTAAATACTCATAAACAATCAACCTTTCATCACCCTTAGTGCAACATCCCAACAGTTTCACAAGGTTTTGATGTTGAAAATTGGCCACAAGTTTCACTTCATTTTCACAAGGTTTTGATGTTGCTCCTATTGAAATAACCTCTTTGTTGAGTGAATAGGTAACTGATTCCTCTCTCATTCTTGTTGTGAAACTATAGCTCCCTCCTTTAGATAAATTTTGTGTTTTTGAAAAATAAAGACTTGTGTATACAATCAACCAAAAAGTAAGAAAATGTAAATATCAAAAATGGCTAAGATAGACACCAAACATGTAATGATCTACTGTGAATTAGAATTTACCCCACTACTTCTTTTGAATAACAATGACCCTGCTCTGCTTAATATAATTGTCCTCAATATTTTCTTGACTCCAAATTTCTCTTGAACACAATTTTGAATGCATTCACTTACATTGGTCACAGTATGATACTTTAAACTCATCTCACTAATTTGAAACTTGAAGATATGTCTCTTCACGACATGTTTACTTTTGAAAACATGGACCTAATCTCTATGAAAATTTTGCATAGTACTAGTCTTCCATGATAGCCATAGTAACTCATCATATTCACAATGTAACAATCCATAAAACTATTCTATAGCCCTGATCACAGTGGTGTCCTATGTTCTTGATAGTAGAATAGTAATGTCTTCCTCTTTCATGTTTGATGTCATATTGTTTTTTTACTGCATTCAAGAAATTTTCTTACTATTCCTTCTTCTCTTCATGAATCAATCATGCTCCCTATTTTATGCATCATGGTTTTTTATAATAGCCACGAGCATCTCTCTATAACACATGTCAAGCATTTATTTGAACATAAATATAATAACTATTGCTGTGTTATATGGACTGTGGTTGTCTGTTACTGTGAATCCTTGTAGAATGGTCTGTTTTATTTCGGTACTAGTTTTGGTAGGAAGGTGTTCTTCTTTGGTCATTTAAGAGGTCCACATTACATATCAAGAGTAGGAAAAAGGGAGCATAAACAAATATATTAAACTAGGGCTATCTATGATCTCCAAGAAACCTTTGGAATTTGTGTGTCATTGAACCAAAAAAATGTTTCTATTACTACATTGAAAGTGCTTGTGGTACATACAAAATTTTACTAGTAAATTAAAGCAGAGTTTCTAATACTATGAAGTATTTAACTATGAAAACCTAATGTTGTTCCCTTCTATGTTTGGTGGTGGATTTCAATTTCATTGGAAGAAGATTTATTTGTAGCTAATCAGTTATCCCTTTTATATTTTGTGTGTACATTGAGAAATAAGCACTAAAACTCTTTATTAACTTTGCCACATAGTATGCTTTAAAATATTCATCCCCATCTCCAAATGGGTTGCTTAAACCTGTTAATTTTGCATGGGAGATGATAATTTTATCAAAGTTAAATTCTCTTCAACTGTAAGTGGATAGGGATTTTTTGAATTCCCTTTTTTATGAAGTGTGATGCAATTAATTTCATGTTATGTTTTATTCTTGAGTATTTATTCTACAATGTAAAAAATATTTTGGTGGATTTTCTTTGAGAGAATATATTACCAATGTTGTTTTGTTTTGAAAAGGATTTTGTTTCTAAAAAATATAAGTTATTAGTATCCATTGAAGCTCATCTGTAGTTTCAGTCGCCATGTTAGATCACATCATTTTGAAATATCCAATTGAATACACATACACAACTTAAAAATTTTGAGGTTTTGATATTGTTTAGAGTTATTTGCCAATCAAAATGGGTTTTTTTTCTATCTAAGTATCAATCTTACAAATTTTAATGATCATAGTATGATAAATATGCACATCAAACTATTTGATAAGATTGAAGGGACAAAAGTCACAGATGTACACTATCCTAGTCAGATATTTTATATTGTCAATTGACACTTGAAACTTTGAGGACTATGGTAGGTTCCTTAAATTAGGAAGTTTCTAGTTTCACTTTTTTTTTCAAATGTTTCACCATAACTTGTTAATGGAAAATGTTTCAAGTTTCTACCCCTTAATTTAATTTTACCTTTTTCTCTAACAAAAGAATACCTTGAGAAATAAATTGTCAATTTGAGTTGACTTTTTTGGTTTCAAGTTGTGTAGGAAAGATTGTTAACTTTTAGTACTTCGATAAAGTGCCGAGATCTATCAACAACTGGTGCTTAGAACGAGGTCTTCTTACAAAGGTAAGAAATGTTTTTTTTTTTTTTTCATGTGAGAGGTTCTCTGTATGGTTAGAAATGTAATGGAATTATCTCCATTTATATTGGGTTGTTTACACATCATGGTCTTTTAAACCAAAGGTTAATAATACAGAACTATAAAATCTTGGCTACTCTCTTCCTAGTAAACTTGAACTAACTGTTACTATATCATCTGATCTTTCATGTTACACTGATGTTTTTGTATTTTCTAATCATGATTGATTTGGAAAATTATATTCAGTGTCTAATAGCCTAAAAAAATTACAATCCCAAAGGAGTCAACAAACTCTTCTCTTTTTAAGAGCATCAACTCTTCCACAACATAAGCACCAACTTATACTGTCTGATAATTTACTCAACAACATTATATGGGCATCAACTCTACAATATTCAGGGATCCAACCCACTCAAATTTTCAAGTTGTTAATGTTTTTCATTCAAAGAAATGATTTTCAAATTGAACACAAGTTTTCAATCTAAATTCATCCTTAGAACACACATATGTAATCTGCAAATTGGAATGATCAATGCATTCAACCAAAACTTAAATAGTTCCTGCAAACTGAATTTTGTCAAGAGTACATAACATGTTTATGTTTCAGTTACAACATAACACCTTTCCTCCTGCAAACTGAGAGTTGTTTTGAAAATAACAATAAATACGTTGTTCCCTGATTTTCAACCCAATCCAATGATTGTTGTAGTACAAGATCAATGTGAAACAACCTTACTGTCAATTACCTGTCACAACTTTATACTATATGCTAACAAGGTAAAAGGCCAGACTCCAAACCAGTCTATACAATTACAAATCAATGTACTATTTAAGATTGCTTATGTTTAAAAATATCTAATTATAGAACCAACAAAAAATATAATCATTAATACACCTTTGTAGAAGATAGAGAAGATAGAGAAAATTGTAATCATTAATACACCTTTGTAGCAGATAGAGAAAAGCACAACATTAACACTTCTATACCCGACTGCTCCTTATGCCTATGCATTGCCTATGCTTTTACCTTTTGCATACAATTCTGCTAGAGAATTTCCAACTATAATATCTGGTTAAAATATTCTTTGCATTACCTTGTTCCAAATATTTAACTAAGGCATTTGGTCAAACAAGTCGCGTTCCTTGTCTATGCTTCCACATTTTGTATACATAACTACTAGGGCTATTGAAAGTACAAGATTTGACAAAAATCCTCTATCCTTTATAGTTTAATGGATCTCTATACCCCACTCTTGCAAATTTCTTATGTCAGCCTCTGATATTTTGTCTACATCCATGAGATGACATCTCTTTCAGACATTGTGTCAAATGAAGATGTTGGAATAGTCCCAAGGGATAACTAAGAGGGGGGGGTGAATAAGTTATCAACTAGTTTAATATTTTATTTAATTAATTATAGAATAATATTAACCATTATCACATTCAGATAACACAAGATAGAACACAACAATTTTGGTTACAGGGAAACCGAATAGGTAAAAACCCTGGTAGGAATTAGCACCCACAAAGAACTGTACTTGAGTATAATTATCCATGTTAGGAGATCTTGCAACCCTGTTAGGAGTTGTTCTTTACAATGCAATAAGTACAGTGACCTGGTTAAGGGTATGACCCTATTAAGAGTCTTTTAAAAATAACCCTGTTAGGGGTGAGGACTCATTGTCCAAAAGCTCACTGCTAAAATGATGAAGGTTGCAACCTTCAGTAAAACAGATATGCACTATATATGATAAATTAAATGTTTGAGTAGACCTTCTATCTTGATCAGTTCTAGTGTGTTTCATACTTCCACTTCTTCTTCACATAGATCTTTTCTTGATGAATGAAATGTCTCTACTCTCCCACAATAATGGACATTCTGTTCTGTACTTTTTCTGTCTTTTTCCTTATCATTCACACTTAGCGTTCACCATACAAACTAGTATAAGTATCTTCCCAAAAGATGTGATCTTCATCATATTTAGGAGTCCCTTCAATACTTCTTTAGTCAGCCACATCAAGCACACAACCTGATTAGAATCACGCAACCCAAAGTGAATAGACGCGACATTTCACAAAGTCGGCTCCACCAAATTAACTCCAACTTCACAATTCTGATAGAACACATTTGGCGCCTTTAAATAATAACTAAACATGAATACAAACATGAATATCCCAGAGATAGGCACAACTCAAGAAATAATGTAATTATGTCGGCTCTTCATAGATAGTCTTTAGTCATAGTAACTATCATAACTGATTAACATAACTCAACTAAAACTTCATATCTGACTCAGCGTGAATGCACATAACATCTAGAACATGTATATATCATGGAAGTAAAAAAACATAGCTCCAAAAAATCTGTACTGATAATTGCATATAAAACACCGCTGGTTATTATATGTTGTCATCAATGACAAACGTACAATCAATTATTTGCACAGAAGAAAATCTCCAACAATCTCCCCTTTGACATTAATGGAAACATATGATATTATCAACTCAAAGTGTCTTCCTTCTTTTTACAATATTCTTAATATCCTCATCAAAATTTTATCTTCACTGGTGCTGCTCTTCTAACTGTATACTTCCCCAGAGTATATGCTCCCCCTTTCTAATACTCCCCCTTTGAAATAAATGGAAAAGGGTGTTAAACACCATTAGGCACATGTACTACTCTAGAAGTAGAGTAGTCAACCATTCATCAGTCACCAAGGACTGATGTTCTTGCTTTAGAATCTTAATCAAACTTAGCAAAGGGAATTACTCCCAGCTTCTCCCTGAATTACTCCCAGGTACTTTTTCTCTTAGAAAGTGGTATTTGATCTCAATGTGTTTTGTCTTTGCATGCATCACAAGGTTCTTTGACATATTGATAGGACTAGTGTTGTCACAGTGAATAGCAATAGGATGATCAATCTGAATACCAAAGTCCTTAATCATTTATTTGATCCAAACCATTGTTGAACAATTCAATGTTGTTGCAACATACTTAGCTTCTGTTATTGACTAAGAGATACAATTCTGCTTTTTACTTGTCCAAGCGACCAATCTGTCTCCAAGAAATACTGCTCCTCCTGATGTACTCTTTCTTTCATCAACACAACCTACCCAATCAACATCAGTATACACATGAAGTTGTATATTCTCTGAGTTAGGATACCATAAACCATAGTCTATAGTTCCTTTTAAATATCTGAATATATATATATATTTTTTCCACTAGGTGATTTTGTTTAGGTTCAACCGCAAATCTTCCAACAATGCCAACTGCATTGGAAATATCAGGTCTAGATTGAGTAAGATATATGAGTTTTCCAATCATAGACTTATATAGAGTCTTGTAAACTACTTTGGAATCATCATCTTTAGAAATATTGCTTCCTGTTATCATGGGGGTGCTTACTGGTTTGTAATCTTCCATTTTGAAAGTCTTCAATATCTACTTCACATACATAGACTGATTTATGAATATGCCTTTGTCTGTTATTTTTACATTCAATCCAAGAAAATATTTGATAGGTCCAATCATACTCATTTCAAACTCACTTTTCATTTCTTTGGCGAATTCTGCACTAAGTTTTTCATTACCTCCAAAGATAATGTCATAAAAAAAAATAGCAACGAGTAGTAATCCTTCATCTGTCTCTCTTATGAATAAATTACAATTTTCTACTCCTTTTCTGAATCCTATCTTTGTTAAGTAACCATCGAGTCTCTCATACCGAGATCTTGGGGCCTGTTTAAGTCCATAAAGTGCTTTCTTTAGCCTGCATACCATTTCTGGTTTGTCTGAAAGTTTGAATCCTTTAGGCTACTCTATGTAGACTTCTTCCTTCAATTCATCGCTCATAAAACCTGACTTGACATCCATTTGATATACTTTGAAGTTCTTGAATGTTGCATAGGCCAAAAACAACTTGATAGCTTCTAGTCTGCTCACAGGGGAAAATGTATCAGTATAGTGTATTCCTTCTCTATGTGCATATCCTTTACATACTAATCTTGCTTTGTTCCTTACCACCATGCCTTCTTCATTCATTTTGTTCTTGAATATCCACTTTGTTCCAATCACGTTCTTGTCATGAGGTCTAGGGACCAGTTCCCATGTTTCATTCTTGATTATTTGATATGATTCTTCTTGCATAGCACTTTGCCAATCTAAATCTTTGCATGCATCTTCAACACTTAAGGGTTCAATATGAGAAAGTAAGCATACCTTTTAATCAGCGGTTGAACCTTTTGCTCTGGATCTTGTCAAGACTTTAGCGCTCTGATCTCCAATGCTTTCTTCCTTAGAGTGCTATTTGGATGTGTATTTTGAGTTTGTAGGAGTGACACTTTCATCTGTAATCTATTATTCTTCTTCATCACTTCTAGCATCAAATTTGCCAATACTATCATCTCTCTTGATGTAGAACTTTCTTCCAAAGATTCTGAAGTATTTTACAGTAGGTACATTACCAAACCAAAGTTCATAAGGTGTCTTGTCTATGACGGGCCTCAATTATATTCTATTGATAGTATAGACTATTGTATGGACCGCATCTCTCCAATAGGTATGGGAAACCTTTCCTTCAATGATGATAGTGTGCATTGTGTCAAGTATTATTTTGTTCCTTCTTTCCGCAATCCCATTCTGCTGAGGGGTTCTAGGTGCACTTAACTATCTTTTAATTCCATGTTCTTCACAGTAATCATAAAACTGGTCAGAGGTGAATTCTCCTCCTCTATTAGATCTCAGACATTTTATCTTCAATCCAGATTCATTCTTAACCTTAGCTTTGAATATTTTGAGTTTCTCAAAAGCTTCAGATTTGACTTTTAAGAATGCAACCCACATCATCCTTGAGAAATCATCAATGAACAAAATAAAATACCTTTCTCAATAGTATGATCTTGTTTGAGTAGGTCCACATAGGTCTGTATGTATTAGATCTAATTTGTTTTCAGTAGAGTCTTGTTTTCTCCTGAATGAAGTCCTCACATGCTTACCCATTACACATTCCCTGCACATAGTGTCAACTGGTCTTGCAATATTTGGAAGGCCTCTTACTGCCTTTACATTACTTATCTTGACTATGTTGTCAAAATTGATATGACAAAGTCTCATCTAAGATATTGATCTTGCTCTCATAGTCTACTGCCAATCTGGTCATTAGTTTGTCTATTATATCATCCTCTGAAATTTCTCCACCATTGTTCCTGATACCTGAAACTGCTTCATTAATTCTCTGATTGTAGGCTCTGATGTTTTCTTCAGGTAGCATCTCTAAGTTGTTGTATCTTTTCTTCCATGTCTTTCTGAGTGCATTCTTTGCTTGGATGTCTCCTTCCAACATATCTTCTATGTATTTCCAAATAGAGTATGATGTATCTGTCTTCTTGATCTTAGAAAATTCACTGTCGGATAGGGCACTGATTAGGGCTTCTTTGGCAATTGTATTTTGAGTGAACACTTCCTTTTTTTTAATTGTAGAGTCTTCTTCTGCAAGGTCTTTTAAGGTGGGAAATTCAATTGCATGAGTGGAAATCTCATAGATCTCAAATCCAACAAACTGAAGATGTGTTATCATTTTTTTCTTCCAGTCAAGATAGTTTCCTCCATCAAACTTAGGACTCTCTTTCCTGAAGTATGCCATATGATCTACCTTAAGATGTTAGGCTTTCTCTCCAAGGCACTTGACTCTGATACCAATTGTTGGAATAGTCCCAAGGGATAACTAAGAGGGGGGGGGGGGGGGGGGANGGCGAATTAGTTATCAGCTAGTTTAAACTTTTCTTTAATTAATTACAGAATAAAATTAAGCATTAACACATTCAGATAACACAAGATAGAACACAACAATTTTGGTTACAGGGAAATCAAATAGGTGAAAGACCCAGTGGGAATTAGCACCCACAAAGAACTATACTTGAGTATAATTATCCCTGTTAGGAGATCTTGCAACACTATTAGGAGTTGTTATTTACAATGCAATAAGTACAATGACCTGGTTAAGGGTCTGGCCCTATTAAGAGTCTTTTACAAATAACCCTGTTAGGGGTGAGGACTCACTGTCCAAGAGCTCACTACTAAAATGATGAAGGCTGCAACCTTCAGTAAAACATATATGCACTATATCTAATAAATGAACTATTTGAGTAGACCTACTATCTTGATCAATTATAGTGTGTTGTATACTTCCACTTATTCTTCACATAGATATTTTCTTGATGAATGAAATGTCTCTACTATCCCACAACAATGAACATTTTGTTCTATACTTTTTCTATCTTTTTCCTTATCATTCACCATACGAACTACTATAAGTATCTTCCCAAAAGATGTGATATTCATCAGCTTTAGGAGTCTCTTCAATACTTCTTTAGTCGGCGACATCAAGCACACAACCTGATTAGAATAACGCAACCCAAACTGAATAGACGCGATGATTCACAAAGTTGGCTCCACCAAATTAACTCCAATTCACAATTATGATAGAACACATTTGGTACCTTTAGATAATTATCTTTAACTCATAACTAAACATGAATACAAACACACATATCCCAGAGATAGGCGCAACTATAGAAATAATGTAATTACGTTGGCTCTTCACAGATAGTTTTCAGTCACTGTAACTGTCATAACTGATTAACATAGCTCAACTAAAACTTCATATCTAACTCGGCCTGAATGCACATAGCATCTCAAACATGTATACATCATTTAAGTAAACACACATAGCTCAAAAACATCTGTACTAATAATTGCATATAGAACACTGCTGTGTATTATATGTTGTCATCAATGACAAACATACAATCAATTATTTTCACAGAAGCAAATCTCCAATAGAAGATGCCCTAGGGTAAAAATGAATGAAGATGCCCTAGAGGAGTATAAAAATGTCTCAAACTAAAAATGGACAAATTCAAGGAGATTTTTGTTGACTGAATATGTAATAGTCATTTTCTCACACATAGCATTGTTAAAGGAGTTGATGTGATATGTTTGATCTTTATTTTCAAGTCTTGGACAGATGAAATTATAAACATGGTGCTTACTATATGCCACTGCCCCCTATCATAGGAACCACAAGGCAGAAACTATGAAATTTCATTTTTTTTTGACAATCAGGGCATTCTGCAACGCAATCAGAAAGATACAGCTCTGAATTATATTAGAGTTATTATTGAATTATTTTAGAATTTGATTATATGATTATACAAAATCTCTTCCATTCAGGTGATGATAGATTATCCAATATGATCTGAAATGTTGATGTAAATAAATAAACAAATAAACACAATCAAAATTATAAATACTATAAAAAGTTAAATATTAGAGATATTAGTTTTTACAAACTATATATATCTTGCAATGCCAGAAATTCAAACACAATCAATCCCATAAATTCTCGCAAATAGTATATATCTTTGTGTTGTTTATGAATTCGATTGCACTTATTTATTGCATCTTCTTGCTCTTGAATTCTCTAACATTCTAATAATAGATCATAGAATATTAATAGATACAATCAAAGGTAAAAACAATGCAGAAAAAGAAATATAAAGAAATATATTATGAAAATCTATGACAAACTGATAGAGAAACACAAAGAAGGGGTTGGAGTTGTACCAATTGGTGCAATCATGGTTGCCAGAAGCATGAATGCTATAAACTAGTACGGCCATATGCTTTGCAATCCATTCATCATAATGTTATGCTAGCTATCTAGCCTTAGAATTTTATTTATATTCAGACAAACCTTAACAACTGTATATTTCTATCTTTAATGCATTTTTTATTTCTAAAACATAGTTGACTTGGATTCCTTGAGTTTTGTTTAATTAATATAAAACTAGTTTGTTGAATTTTTAGTTTCAGATCCATCAATTGGAATAATCTTGTAATATTTTATTATTTTACATTTTGTATATTTATAGCCCGAATAATTGCCAGTGAAGAAAATCCACACTTAGCAATATGAACCCAGAACAAAATAACAAGACAATTGCTAGATTGTGGTCTCAGTTCCAAATAAAAGTTGATAAATGTAATTGTCCTTGAAAAAAGTCTAAGGGATTAAAGAATCAAAGAATTCTAATCATAACATCCCAGAGTCATTATAGGCAACATGGTCACGTTGAAGGGGGGTATGATTTTTGTCAATTGGTGAATGTGGATTTCCAACTAGAGGAACATGGAGGTGTGAATATCCAAGCCAAAGATAATGCTCCCATGGAAGAAGATGACCCTATGGAAGAGAACACAATTGAAGATGATGGTATTGCTGTAGCTGATAATGTGCCAGAGGAAATGATTGAAGAAGATGGTATTGGCGTAGCTGATCAAGATGATCATGATGTCATGACATGTAACTGATTGAATGTTTGCAGATGTTAAGTTGATCACTAAAATGTAGAAAGATAATGCAAGACATTAAATCAATTAATGGATTGTATTGTCAGTGATGTCAACTTGATATTTTCTAATTAGTTATAATCAAAGTATCAAAGACTTCAGAGAATCACAGAGATAAATATTATGCTTTTAGTAATGCATAAAAGAAAGCATTCACTATGTGACTTCAAACACTGACGGCTAGTGGAACCCGACTGACAGAGATAACCGAAAGTCAAGTCATAGTGATGCCTGAGCAAGAACACCGACAAGCATTACCGATGAGCAGAATCACAAGCATATTCGATGACTAGAATCATAGTGTAAACTGCCGGAGAAGCCAAATGGAGTGTTGACTGAAGCTATCAAAGAGTTAAAAAACCAAAATTAACTTGATTTCAGAAATGACAAAATATCTAGCTGACAGAGATAAATATGGACTTAATTGGTAGTTATCATTGTTTTCATTGACAAGATAAAGCCAGAGATGAGTAAAGGATTTAAAGTTGTTTGTCTAGTTGGCAAGAAGATCTCTATGAGATAAAATATGAAATTTTCTTTAAATATGGTTAGCTAAGATTGTGGATCATACCAAGATCAATAAAATCAAGAACCTAATAATGGTGATATCATGTCTATAAAGAGACAACTTAATTCATTATGAATGAAGGGGATTGAATGAAAAATAAGATGCTGAAGAGAAACTGATGAAGAGAAACTTCATACAGTCCTAATCAATCAAGATGAGGAAAGAGCTAAAGTTTTCTACGGACACCAAGCAACAGAGCATAGCATCATCGAGAAGAACAAAAGTGGAGCAAAGATATTAAAAGGGATATATTGATCAGATTAGTTTTATGAGCTTATAATAGATCTGAATATATGCAAGTATAATTTGTATATGTAAATAGATCATAGTGTTTCAGTTTAACCATTGATTCAGAAAGTCTCTTAATCGAGCAGGATTTAAAGATCCTTTCTATATTGAGATACATCCCAAGGAGTATCAAAATTTTTGATCATGAAGATAGTGTTATGCCCTACATACTCGTCTCTACATTTTGTGGGTAAAATGTTGGGTCCCCCTCCTTTTTTTTTTGTTTTTTTCTTTTGCCTTGTTTCTTTTCCTTTCGTTCTCCTCTGGCTTTTTCCTTTGCGGGGTCAGTATTTTCTTTTCCTCTTGGTTTTTCTTCCTCCGAGACCCAGTCCTAGAGTGTTATTGTCTTCTTTGTTCCAGTCAAATTTTGGACTCCGGGATTCTCTGTCACCATTTCCTCTTTTGTTAGAGGGTGTGGTTGCATGGGATCCCCGGGCCTGGAGTCTGAAGGTTTTCCTTTCTTGGGATTTGTGGAAGGGAAGCGGGATGTTTTTACCCTAAGGGTATAAATAGAGTTTCACCATTCATTGTTACATTTACCATGAACAAATTACCCTAGAGAAATTCAAAGTGATTAAGGTGATTTTAACAACAGCTAAGTGTGATTTATTCCAAAGCTAGAATAGTGCCTGATAGTGACTAGAAGTGGTGTGCTCATGGTTATTCAAATGTGATTAGTTGCAGAGAACCTCTTGTGCTCATCCTCCCACATCTCTCATTTCTTAGGTAGGCCCTTATGGTTCTCACTTGTTGCTTTTTGCTTTTCTTTCATTTTGCTTTTTGTCTTTGGTTTTTCATTTCATTCCTAGTTGTCACCTCTTGTTGGTGGGAAGGCTCTACAAGAGGGTTTTCTACCCTATGTGCGGTTGTAAAATAATGTAATGCCTATATATTTTCTATAAATGTTGTAAATTGTTTGTAAGTAGGTGTAATTAAGTTTGTTTCTGGGTTTGTCTGCAATTTTTTCTTTGGCCTTATGTACATAGGTGTTTGCGGCCTATGTTTGGATGTGAACCCTATATATTCCTGTATATTCCCTTCCCATCTGATGGAAAGCTCACCATTCCCTTCTATGTTTAACAATAATATCAAGCTTGCCCACCTGGTGTCTGCGAATTCAAACTCAGGACCTTGCCTGGTCAAGTTTGCAGGTTTTCTCTCTCCTCTGTCATCTCCTCTTTAATGGTGGGTTTGATTCTCCCACATGTGAGCATTCAAAACCAGCCCAAGTGGCATTCATTCTCTCATGTGTTTAGACATCTATCGCCTTCAATTCCATTACTCCCTTTATTGCATGACCACACGACACCCCATGTCAGCCTAGTATGGCTAATTGCCAGTCATGTCGACAATGGTTAGTTTTCTAGTCTCTGGGTCCCAAGTTCCCCTTGGACCTTCACTTCATTCATCGCATGATACAGAATCCCTGGAACCCCTGGGCATAGATCAAATTCCCAAGTAAGTCATTTTTAAAAAAATATATTTTTGGGGTTTGATGCAAACTAACACCTTTTCAGGATAGATGCAAGGCAGTGATGAAATCTCAGGAATCTAGAAATCTATCTTATTTTATCTATATTGATGGTTGTCTAGTCTTGCAGGTTGCCAATAAATTCATAGTTCAATCATGTCTGAAGCATCTTCTTCACCCAGGAGCCCAGAAATCCCTATCACTTCAACCATGGAAGCTGTCAGGAAAAATCCCGAGAAGGCCTTAGAGAAGCTTCCACTGACCATGAAATATCTTAAGGAGGAAACTATTATGGGATCTAAGGTAGATTCCAAGCTACAGCTAATCACTGACACAAGCGTCAGAGCATGGGCTGAATTGCAGGCCTTGGTAAAAATAATGTTCATTCAGTGCAAGGCCAAAGATCTAATGGAACTCAATGTGGTAGCCTCTAGAATCCTCAAAGCCGCCTTCTTCCCCTACTCAGTGTAGGCTCCGAAGCTTATTCTCACACTGGCAGAAAATTACAACACAACCATCCAGGCTGTCATGCTTGCCGCTCCTCTTCTGTTGGGTTACCCAATGCCTTTGGTGTCTCTGGATGCCACAACATTTTCTTCAAGGCTAGCGATCCCCTAGTTTTCCAATGCTGCTGTTATCACCTGGGCCCTCGCAGTAAATGAATTTGAGAAGCTTCCACAGATTGCCTGACAATACCTCAACTCTAACTAGCTCAAGACCCCGATAAACGATTATAGAAAAATAAAGTTGGATATCCCCCAAACAGATTTCAAAGAAAGGATACAAATGGGGATCATTTCCTTATGTAGGGTCTTTGGAGAATCCCATGCCCGAGAATTTTTGGCATGGATGTATTACTTTATGTTTAGTATCACCTCCGCCAGACAAACTTTAGATTGGGCAACAATAATTGCGAATCATATAGATGCCCAGCTTGTCAGGGTCACCCAGGCCTCCAAGTTCTACATGACTTCATACGTTTTGTGGGAACTAGCGCAACAATGAACCATAACTCAGGGTTTACTCACTATTGGCATCCTTGGGACCAGTCTGAGCCAAAATGCTCCATGGGACTATTTCCCACAAATACAATGGGAGGCCAGTTACCCCAGTTTCTGCAGAGTAAACGATGCCTTCATTTACTATAATATTCTTACACCCACTTGGGATGCTGGTTACCAGCTTTCAAAAGAAGCAATGACTCTGGTCAGATCTTATGGCCACTACTACATCCAATTCCAACAACACTCTTACATTCGGGTGACCGGATTCTCCGGGAAACCCTACCTATTGCCCAAACATTGTGGGGATAGGATCATTCTTTTGGAGTATTATAGGAAGATCCTGGATCTTCATGCATTCTTTGCATTGATTAAGGTCACCAACATTTCTTTCCCGATCTCTTGCAGGAACTACACTTGCAGCCTTGTAGCAGCAAAGGAAGCTGATGGAAAATTGAAATGTTTGGGGCTGGAATAATTTTACTTGGAGTGGAGTAATTTTGATTAACTGGAGAAGATAGATTCAACACTGCCCTGGGTGGTAGACCCCCACAAGCCTCACATGGAGGATTTCTAGGTAGACTACCAAGATGATTTTGAAGTCTGGAACTGGCATTTTGTTAGGATGACACAAGTTATGATGAAGCATCTCAAGCTTCAGACCTTTCCTATATAATTTTCAGATACCGAGTCTAGAGAGGACCCACAGTACAAAGAAAAGGGAGTTGACAAGATGGCTCTCCCTCTAGTGGATTGGGCCACCCCAGAAAGCCTAGCTATTGAGGACATCACCCATAATGTGGTTGAACACAGTCATGCATATTTTTCAAAGGCATGTCCAAAGAGTACTCGCAAAGTTGGACCATTTTTGCAGGGGTCCACTTCTAGAGCCAGAACCTCCTAGCAAGGCGGGGAGAAAGGGAAAGGAAAAGTTGATACCCCAGCCTGGATTCCATCCACAGCTTTAGTTCCCATTGTGGAATAGGTGCACATCCAGCTTGTAGCGTCCCACTAGATGAAGGAAGCAATAAGAGTCTGGCTTGGCATCCTAGTTACTATGAAAGAACCTGCCCTCACTTCTGGCTTCCCCTCACTTGAAGAACTTATGGTCCAGGCAATAGGGACAAGAGTGGAGGATGAGCGTGCAACCATTTTGGATGCCAGACCTCCATTGGTGATGAGAAGGAAGAAGCAAAAGAAAAATGTCCCTCCACCAAGGGAAGACATAAACCTCAGGATGCCCAACATCCCCTAGGTGGAGCTCATCCCAGACTCCCCTGAACTAGAGAATCCTCGGGAGATCTCCCCTCCGCATGATTATTTCAATGACATCTTTGGGACACATGAACTTGTGAATTTGAAGGGGGACATAGGAAAAGTGGTAGAAGAGATCTCCATGCAAGAAGAAGAAATAATCTCCACTGAAGGGGAGATACCAGAAAAAGAAGTTGCCATAGAACAAGAGGTCTTGGCAGAAAAGGAAAAAGAGCTAGAACAGGTGGACATGCCAGATGTTCAAGAGATCTTGGTCTCAGAGACCGGTGTAGGAGAAAGGGGGAAAGTATAAAATGAGCAGCCGACTTTGGCTGAGGAAACTGGACCTACGGGAGCAACTGTAACCTTAGCTACCATGCTCCATATGCCTCTGGCCACTCAGGGAATTGTGAAATTTGGCAAGGTGATCCCCGTAATACTACAGTAGGATCTAGTTTAGGAACCTTTGTCACCTTCGGTAGATAAGCCAATGGAGGAGAACATCCCGACAAATGATGTCGAAGAAGAAGAACAAAAGTAGTAGCAGAATGAGGTAGAGAACCTTGGAGATATGGATGATTGCACCAATGCTACTAAGGATGAGAGCACTGAGGCAGAAGATATTGATGCCACTAAGGTGGAAAATGTAGGTGGTCCCATGAACATAGAGAAAGAGTCTGGAGAAACTATAAATGCCAGGGGTGAACAACAGAACCCTAGGGAGGACCCAAATAATTAGGCCTTAGCAGCAAGACCACCTCTGCCACCATAATGGTTGGTTTAATCAAAGAAGAGAAAGGCCTTGGTGGTGGCGAAAGCCCATCTCTCCCTGGCACAGATGATGGCCCAAAGTCAAGGCGTCCCCAAGATGAAGAAGGCCCAGACACTCCACTCCATTCAGACTGGTCTGGGAGGAGATATGGTTGCAATCATCATGACACCTCCCCCAAATAAAGAGGAAGAAGTCGTAAGTGCTATAGAATACACTGTCATAGAGGTACCTCTGGGGAAGATAGAAAAGTAGGGCTAACTAGACCTGCTGAAAGAGGCTAGCTGGGTAATTGAGGCCTGCTATGATAAATAGACCCAAAAGCTGAAGGAGGAAAAAGAAAATAATACAAATCTCCTTGAGCTTCTAATAGAGCTAGTACAACCATTGGTTGAAATTCATCCAGAAGCTTCTACATTCGGAGCACTGCTTCCATAGGGTGATGTTGACACACTGAAGAATATGAAAAAGAAAGCGTAGGCAGTCAACAACTGGGTAAACAAGTAGGTAGGAAATGTCTGGCATTCCCTACTGACAACACTCCTAGACCTACATACAGCTAGCAACATCTTTCACCATGCCAAAAATACCATTTCTATATAGGAGGGAGAAACCGAGCAATATGAGGCATGGAGGAGTGAGCTAGGAGAGCTCATGAACCTCATAGAGGAACCCATTGTAGAGATGGTAATTTTGGGGGAGGAGTCTTTCTATTTTATCTGGGTCCAACACTCTAGACTTGATCTCAAATTGGAGATTAGCAAGAAACTGGTAGAGGCCCTAAAACACAGTCCCGAGAGTGGAGTATTCTTTGAATTTATACAAGGCATTTGTTATAAGGGTTTCAGGAGTTGATCCCTTCAGTACAGATACATGTACTCTAGTGGATTATGTTGTGGGGAAGTTTGATGAAATGATGGAGTCATGGTACCAATCGTGGGGAGATTTTGATAGAGAAAAAATGTCATGCTTATCCTGCATGATGCTCCGAGCCCATGATGCAGCGAAGATGGTTGTGGAATTCAAAGGGAACACCCTAGATTTGGGAGAACAAGTGGAGGAAGCCAAGTACCATCAAGTGTGCATCAAGGGAATCGATGAAGAGGGAATTCTCTAGCTTTTGGAAGCTTTCAAAACATATAAGGAACAATAAATTTCTCCGGACTCTGGAGATTCCCACCAGCAGGGTGTAATTTTGTAAATTCTTTATTCTTTGAGTGTAAGCTCCTGGACTCCGGAATTCCATATCCAAAGTTTTGTATTCTTTCACAGTGACCCATATCCAGGTTCCCTAGAGCTGATCAGTCATTGTCAAGCAATTAATAAGGGGTCAACAGGTTGGTGATCTGAATAAGGCATGTCAGATGGAAGGATGGCTCTCACATTTGATTCTCCCAAGGCGCTACTCCCGCATTTACTACCTGGTGCATCGAAGATAGTGAGATAATGAGGCATGTTGCCTTGGATATTGGGAAGATTAGATTTCCTCTGTTAATACTGTGGCACTCTTCTCTATGTTGATTCTTCCAACTTCTCTTCTTGTCTTCTTCCTCTGTCTTGTTAGACCTATTCTCTTTTTGAGGTGATTGTAAGTGGTGCAGGTAGTACCAACCACTGGATAATGTATTTTATATGTTGAGTGTACAATTAGATTAGGTTAGTTTTAGGGTAAACTATGTGTATAAATAAGAAGTCTGACCTCATAACAAGGTTCAACAAAATTGATGATTTTGCAATCCAGCAAGTAATAGAAGATAGTTTCCTTTGCATTTCCAGTTGTTTAAGGAGCTCAATGCTCAATAGTTCTTAGTAGTTTAGATGCTCCCTTGGAGTCATAGAGGTATACACCAGTGAGGATGGAACACTTTAAGTTAATGAAGAAGGAAGAAAAGTTTATGGCAATGATATTGTTGTTATGATCTTTGAGTTGGCAATATATTTTTGTGCTGTATGTTTCTGATGTCCTTTGCTCAAATGTTTTGTTTAGATTAATGTTCTCATTTCGCCTTGCTATTGAATATGTATGAATCATTGGTTCTATATGTATTCAATATTTAGTGTAGTTCTTACATTGGAGCATAGTTGATATTTGAGATGTGTTTCACAACTATAGGTAGAAGTATTAAACTCTTACCCTGGTCTATCTTTTGCAATTTATTCGGTAAACTTAACATTCTTGCAGGAAACCTTGACCCATCACCAAAATCTGCAAAGAAGATGAGTAAAACTAGCTATCCCCCCAAACAAACACTCACTTTCCCAACTTAGCTTCCCCGCATCGTTGAGACCCAACACTCAAGTGCTTGAAGGCCCAGAGGATCATTCTCCAGAAAACCTTTATAGGCAAAGTTGGCCGGTACCCCGGTACTAGGTGACAACTTATCATTGTTGATAGGACCGATCACAAAGTCCCATCAACAGATAGCATGAGATGACAGCTACCTATTAACAGACCAAGAGAGTGTTTGATCAAGGAAGGTAGCATAGAGATTCCCAATATCAAGTGATAGACTAAAATTTTAAATCCTCTAACAAGGTTACACCTAACAGTGTGTTTGTAACCTTTAACAGGGTTGTCCCTTCACCGAGCTCACTTCAGAAGATTGAAAATTTTGGGTTACTGGTCCCAAGTGGTTTTTCCTTTAACATAGTTTCCATGTTAAAAATCCATGTGTCAATGTATTTATGAGTCATTACTTTAGTGTTTTTCATTACACATAGCTAAACTGGATTGATTGGTATACTCTAGACAATTTACTATTTTTTGGTAAATTAACAGACTACTATTCGGTAAACATACAAAATAAGGTTTAACAAAGCATTTCAAGAAGTAGTAATTTGATAAGTATAATTAAAGGCATTCATCTTATAGGACTGAAGATAACTAGAGGCTTAATATTGTGGTACTAAGTTTTTGGGTTGATTAATTGAAATATTTTTGAGGCCAATGATTCACCCCCCTCTCACTTATTACTAACATGATGATGGTACTAGCGCATCTGATAATGATGATGAAGATGTTCTTGATATACCTATATTGGAGAAGGCATACGAGACCCTATACCAAGGTTCCCAAACACCTCTTCTCTCCGCTATAGTGTTGTTGGTGAACTTGAAGGTTATGAATGGTTTATCCAATGTAGGAATGTCAAGTATGCTAAGGTATGCCATTTTTTTCATCTTCCATGTTAGCATACCATTACTATTCATTATATTAACAATTCATATTTGTTGTTGTAGGTTGATAGGTGAGTTTTTGTTACCACAATCAAACATTCTGCCTTGTTCGTACCGAGAATTATCTACCATTATGAATCAAATTGGAATGAAGTATCAGACAATACATGCATGTCCCAATGATCACATTCTATATCATAAACAACATGAATTTGCAATAGAATGCCCTGATTCTCATATTAGTAGATATCGGTTAGATCAAATAACAAAAAAGGTGCCTCACAAGGCTCTTCGATACATTCCCATTATTCCACGTCTTCAACAATTATTCAGGTGCACTAGCTTAGCACAATTTATGGATTACCATGCATGCAATATAAGTCAAGATGACATTATGTGAATGCCTGCGGATGGTTCTGCATTTAAATACATAGAAACAATAAGGCCACACTTTAAAGAAGAACCTCGTAATCTCAAGCTTTCATTGGTAGCGGACAGTGTCAATCCATTTGGAGATATGAGATCTGTTTACTCAATGTGATCTATTTTTGTTATTAACAATGACATTCCTCCTTGGATGTCCATAAAGAGGGAGCACATAATTTTTTCAATGATTGTACCAGGTATTTTTTCATTTAATAGTTATCTAAATTAATTTATAAACACTGCATCAAAATAGTCATAATAATTATGTAATGTTTTTGTTCATTCAACTAGGTAAGTACCAAGTTAAAGATATGAATGTGTATATTGAGCCTCTTATTGATGAGTTGTTGAAGTTATGGAATGGGGTCACTATGTATGACATCTCTAGACCAATAGGACAAAGACAATTTCAATTCCATGCAATGCTTGTATGGACAATACATGATGCCCCTGGGCTAACTCATTTTTGCGTTATGTTATATATTGTTAAGGTCACATATTTTGGGTATGTTATAGTGCTTACACATTATTATTGTATGTTTAATTTGTGCATGATAATTGTACATGATCGATTTGTACGGTATCTTTTAGGTCTTCAAACAAAGGGTAAATTCACATGTCTATTTTGTGGTCCGAAGATGAAATCTCATCATTCAAGAAGTTTAGGAAAGCAGGTGTTTGATGAGTTTAGGCAGTTTCTCCACAATAATCATAAGTATCAAATTATTGAAAAACATATTTTTAATGGGAAAGAAGAGACAACTTCAAGGCCACGAAGAATGACACCTCGTATATGGAAGTTGGAATATAATAGACTAAATCGCCGAGGTAATGTCATTCCATCTAATGATTTTTATTTGAAATTTATATTTTGATATTGTCTTTTACTTACTAATGATGTAATTGATGCTCGTGAAGGTCGTCAAGGCATCAATGACCAACTTCCTAGAGGAATAAAAAGTTATACTAGTCAATTTAGTAGGTTGTCGTACTACAAGGATCTCCCAATCGTGCATTTGTTTGATGCTATGCTTATTGGAAAGAATGTAATAGAGACACTATGGAAAATATTGGATGGAAGGCGTGACAAAGAAAAAATTGCCAAAATTTATAATGACATTCATGAATCCAATCATGCACTAAAAAATTTCATAGAATCAAATAGCAATTGAGACCACATAAATATGAGTGCCCTTCCTTGGTTATTAACTGAGCTGCAAAGTGATGTATTAAAAGAAGTCATAAAAAAAACAAAATTTCCAACAGGATTTGATGCAAATATAAGCAGTCTTGTATCAAAGAAAGGTGATTTTGAGCCAGGGTTAAAAAACATGATTGGCATACCTTCGTCAAGGTAAGTCATGTTCTCTATTTACAATATATTTGTAAAATTGCATGTACTTTTTATTATATTATTTTACAATATATTGAAAAGATCATTTTTCAATTATTGAAGTACGTCCTACCTCTATCCCTCCCACACCAGTTTGACAACAGTGTTAAACAAGTTATATACAATCTTAGAAAATACATGAGGTTAGAAGTGTTATTTCTTAGATTTGTTGTACATATATTATATTTATGACTTGCTTTACTTTTTATGTAATTTATTGTAGATTTTTTTTTCTAAAATCTTGTTTATATGTTTTTGTGAGTTGAATCTCTTTTAGGTGGTTATCATCTAAAGAAATTGATAAAAAAGATATAAAATATTGGAAGAGAAAAATTCCCCATCTTATGTGTGAAATGCAAAAGTGTCTACCTCCAACTTTTTTCAATGCTCAAGAACACTACCTCATACATCAAGTTGATGAGATTGAATTGTGTGGACCTGTACAAACTAGGTTAATGTGTATGGTTGAGAGGCATTTGAAATTTATGAAGGGCTTGGTTTGACAAAGAACACATCCTGAGGCTTCTATGGTGGATGGGATATATGGTATACCAAACCATGGTGTACATTAGTGAATATCTTCCCAAGTTTGCAACAAATATCTATGTAGATCGCATTTGAGATCCCAACTCTATTAACAAATTCGAAGGGGAGTAATCAATGGAGAAAGGTAGATTGAGAAAAGTGAGAGGTAATTATATGATGTTATTATAGTTTATTAATTCTTATAAATCTTCAATATAAGTTGTTTCTAAGATGTCTATGTGTTTTCTTTACAGTTGGTCATGAGTGGGATGCACTACATTTGTATATTGTAAACAATCTTGATTGGATGATGATATGGATTCAACAATCTCAAGAAAATGGCCACTCGTTAACATGGGATGGTGTTGCATTATTGGTTAAAGAAGCTCATCATAATGGAGATCCCAATGTTATGCCAATGGTACTTGATCTAGCATATGGTTTAAGAGGTAGAAAGGTACGTATAAGTTTACTAACCATGACCCATAAGTTTTATATCAACTCATAGATCGATGCAAATAATATTGACATATTTGAATAATTGTAGATAAAACACCACAAAACTATGTACTACCATGGCCGTAAATTTTGCATAAAAAGTTAGACGAAAGGAAGAAAACTTGTGATTCTAGGATAAGTGCAGTGTTTGAGGACACTAATATTTCATCTAGAAATGACATACATCCTCAACAATCTGAAAAATGATACTATGGAATTTTGGATGATATACTTGAGTGCAACTTTAATTCATTCAAATTAGTTCTATTTTTTGTCAAATGGTAAAGACTATGGCTGAATCAAAATGATCCTAATAGGACTATTATTGAACATGATAGTGGATTTACAATAATTAATACAAGGTCATTTGAGCCAGTTGAACCAGGTTGGTCATTTTTTGTTAGATATGATCCAAGAGGAAGGTCAGTAAAGTATAATGTGATGGAAGAAGAAGATACTGAAGAATCAGAAGATGAAGTAAATGATGATCACGAACGATTGTTACACAATGAAGAAGAAAATGATGATGATTCTAGTGATGTTGACGATGATGGTGATGATGATGATAATCATGATCATGGTGATGAAGATGGTGTTGATCAAGGTGATGACGGTCATGATGACAATGGTGATGAAGATGGTGGTGGTGTTGGTCATGATGATGATGACAATGATGATGATGATCAAGATGAAAAGTACGATGATGGTGATGATGATGATGATGATAGTCATGATGATGACATGGATGAAGAGGATGATTAATAACATGATCAATGAAATGCATGTCAAGGTATGATCAATATAACGTATGAGGTATTGATTTATTCATAGAAATTTGTTTGACTTGTATGTTTTTATAATTAAGTTATTATTTGTTGAACTCTAATGTCATGGAGTATATTTTGCATCATGTAGATTTTTTCTTCTGTGTAATTTTCAGCTTACATATCATGTAATTTTTGGCTAACTTAAGATAAATGATATACATATGTAGGAAATTTAATGCCTTTGACATGGATCGACATGTATAATTTATTATTTGGTTTCCTTCCCTTTAGTCAGAAAAATATATAGATACTACTATGTCTCTCATTTGATGGATTGTAGGTATCACCAAATAGGTGTTTTTATGATCTATCTTCCTCAAGTGAGGAAAATGTGGGAATAGAAGACAAAAGTGAGACATCTAGTAGGTATAAAATAGGGAGATCAACTAGAGGTCAAAAGATTAGAAGGAAATTCAATAAAGGAATACAATTTTTTCTTGTTGAGGGGGGGGGGGGGGGGNGGTCATGTTCTTATGATAAGGAGACCAAAGGCAATAGGAAGGTTCTCTTAAGAAACACAATCTTCAGAAAGAATGGGTACCCAAGGATCTTCCTCCAGTTAACACTGATTTTTCTATTAACGAAAGGATATATTGCATAGCTCCATCTTCATTACATGGTTTGGGCTTATTTTCCAAGGATGGCATATGGGTTAGTTATAATCAAGTTTTTGAATTGATGGAGTATGTAGGACCTTGTTACAATTACAATAATTGGATGCAGATTATGCAATATAAAAAAAGTATGTGTAGATATGCATTGTCAACAAATTATATACAATGCAAAGAAAATTATCAAACTAAAAGGCTCACTATGTATATTGATGGAAGGCCAAAAGAAACATGGAATATTGTAGGTTTTATAAATGGTTCTCAATCTGTGTCAACTAATAAGCGACCGAATTGTATATTCGACGCACGTGAGGGAAATCATGTATTTATATGTGTGATAAAATCAATAAGTGCAAGGGAAGAGCTTCTGATAGATTACAATTTGAATCCTGTAGATAAAAAAAAAGTCCCTATCATGGTAATGGTAAGTATAACATTTAAACCAATTGCCTCCAATTAATATTGACTCCAATATACAATCTACTATTTTATTAATAATTTTTTGGGTAAGTTTATTACTTTCATTTCACCGCTGATTGCTAAGAATTACTAATCTTTGTCACATGGTGACATGGATCCACCACAAGACACAGGCGGGGATGTTCCTCAACCACCTTATTCATCAATGTTAAACCTTAATTAGTGCAATTCTACAAATTATATAGAAACAAATGTCATATTATTATGTTCTTTTCTTTATGGATTTGGAGTTATTTTGATAGAATTTTACTGACATTGATGTCACAACTTTATACTTATTGATAGGGAAAAGTACAAATGACAGCAGATCAATTGTGATATGAAATTGAGGCAACAATTTTAGATGACATCGCATGTATCGCTAACCCTGTCTTCATGGCTACTCAGATTCTAAATAAATATAGTAAAGAAATTCTTAACCTTGTCATGGAAACAAACAAAACTGAGGAGATAGAGGCACTCAAAGATGAATTGATACGTAGAGTCAATTACATGAATGTAATTAGTAATTAATCTTAAGCAATAATTAAAGTTCAATAGATGTTTATATTTTATACTATCTTATGGATCATGATCTAAAATATGATGTGTTCTTCTTATATGATTTTTTGACACCTGTGAAACATAGTCAATATGGTAAGCGTTGTAGCACACCACCTTAATGTAAATAATCCTTAAACCTTTAACCATTCATTTAACCTTTGTATGCATTATTGACTCAACTTATGTTTGGGATGCTTCTAGTACCCCATTAAATCTTTATCCATTGCAAATGTCTTTGCTAACAATGTATTCTTCAGCTCATGATGAAGTGTAGATGCCTCCTTCAATCAATAATCCGATATTTCTGACTGCATTGTCTGCAACATGGAGCTTACAGACATCTTCCTCTGTACCAGCAACAATTGGTAAAACCTCAATTTTCTATATTTTTTTTTATGTGGTAATCATGCATTGATAGAGACACCTATTTTGTGCACTAATAGATACACCTACACTTGGTACAAGAATAGAGAACAGTACTAGTGAAGCTCAACCATTTCCTGGATCAGCCCGTGTTACTAGTACTAGTTCGTTTGCGGGGTCATTGTTGTTGAACAAGAAAAATATGATTCCGTTAAAAGTACCAAAGCTTCTAGGTGCTTTAAAATTGTTATTGTTTATAGTGTAATTGTAGTTTACTTATACATAACTCATTTTGGACTCATAATCCCATGATGTTTTTGTAGGAAATGATGTTTTTTATGATACTCTTTTTGAAATGACATTGAAGATATTTGGGCCCACCATATGTAAAAGCTACATAGCTTCATAATATTGGTACAATATTTCTCTTATCTTCTATTTATTGTACTATATTAAAGTTATGATATCTAACAATTTTGTTTTTTCAAAAAAGGTGGAATGAACAGGATGCTGACTTAAAAAATCAGCTCATTAAATCTTTAGAGGACCTCTTCGGAAATAAAAATTTTGACAGTGTTCTGATTCTTAAAAAAAATCCAAACATATAAAGGGACCAATATAGAATGGCTCTAAAGGATAACCCAAAGTATGAGCATCCTCCTATGATTCCACCGATGGAGTGAAATGAAATAATGGAAGATGCAAAAGTGAAAAGGCTAAAGGGTAGAGGAATTCAACCAAAAGACGACAAAAGAAGGTATGCCATGATAGTATTAAGTAGAATTTAATCATGCACTAATTAGTGATCTTTGTAAATATATAATCTAACATGTTTCAAACTTTTCATAGATTGCAAGACACATCAAAAGCTACAGAAGCGAGATTTAAAAAGGTTGGAAAATACAAACTTGGCTCTGGTGGCTATATGAAACTTCACTCTTGACTTGTAAGTAGCAGCATTGGAATTTTATATCAAATTTTTATATATAAGATTCATAACAAAAATACAGGGTACGAAATTCAATGTAGAGCCTACGGATGAAGACACAAGAATAACCTTGAAGGAAGGCTATAAAGTTGTGGCTGCACACCTATGCCAAGAATCCAAAAGCCATAACAAAGAATCTACTGTACTAGATCAGACACAAGTAAATTGGTCAAATGAAAAGTAAATCAAATTGAATAGTTAATTTCAAATATAAATTGACTATTTCATGATAACAATGCGCATGAAATTTCACTGCAGCCTTCAAATCCTATCATAGAACCTGGGCGTGACGAAGGCCATGATGTGCATCACAGTGGTGGAGGTATTAATTTTCTATTGGAAATAAACTACGTAATTATTAATAGAATTTAACATCTTTAATTGCAATTGTCTGTGTAACCTTTTTTTGAATATTTTAGAGCATGTTGAGGTGGCAACAGATCAAAATGTTATTTTACATGATGTGGCATTGTCAGGTAAATAAAAATGTATGTTATGTTCTACTGGTTAATGAAATACATGTAATAGTAAAAAAATTTATGCGAATTTAACCCATTTACTTGTTATTGCAACATACCCCCCTTTAGTGCAGCACCCTGGTGCTCCTCAAAACATGAGGAAGCATCATAATTTGAGATCACATCCACAAGAGAAGGAGAAAGATATTGATGCTGCTATCATCCTTTTCCAAAAGAAATCTAAGAAAAACCCAAAAATGAAATGATTTCTTAAAAATGCTTTTTGATAAAAATTGTTTGATTAACTTTGTTGGATAATGAAAGAACGTTGTTTTAAGTAATTATCTATGAATGTTGTGTATTAATATTGAATTTTATGTCATGTTAATGAATATTGTTATGTGTTAATGAATTCTTGATTAGTGTTGTGTATTAATGAATGTTATATCATATTAATGGATGTTATGTGATTGTATTGATTGAATGTTATAGTTCATAAATGGATGAATGAAGTGTGTAATTAGATGTTAATAGAGAATTTAGATTGATGTTAGGGGGAGGGGGTGAGGCCAGATAATCTTCCACCTTCACGTGGTTGGCCTTGTTAAGTAGAGAATATTAAAGTATTCTTGAAACCAAGTGAAGCTCAAACTAACATACCTTCATTATTTAATCAATTTCATTCATTCTAGGTCTTTTCTCACAAGTGCATTTTGAATGTGTCATTGTCAGGAAACTATCAAATAACAAACTGGAAGGGAAAATAGTTAACTTGTCTGGCATGATTTAGCTTCATTTTGTGTAAGTATTCTCTTCTTGAATGCATCAACCTCTCTTGGCCTAATCTAGATTATTTCATTGGTTTGTGTTTTTGAGTAGGTGAAGTGTTAAATCAGCTCCTTTGGACTCCCATTTCCCCACATAGAGTAGTAATGTATGTTAACAATATGTAATTTGCACGTAGTATTCATAAACAATCCACCTAGCTTGTCAATACTTCCACATGTCATGTACATGGGACATGTGGCAGATGATGGATTTGCATGGTGTTAAGCTTGCTATAGTATTTTAGCCAAACAAAAGAGAATGCCTCTTGAAATTCTCACATTACATCTATTGCAAGAAATATTCATCCACATTGTATAAAAACTCACTCATCTCTTCTTGTTTATTTCAATGATATCACCTCTTCTTCCTCTGTCTCATTGAGTAGAATTGTTGCAATTAAAGAAGAAAGCATCCCGGTTGTGATCACTTCTATCCATATTTCTTAGGTTAAGTGCAATGATAAGTAATTAAAACTGGCAGGCTTCACCTTCCAGTCTTCAAGATTGAGAAGGTGATTGCAATATGTACATAATGGTCAAATTATGGACATGGCAGTGAGTTGTCTGACATAATGCCTAAAATGAAACATAAATATCATGGGATATAATGTTTTTATGGCTCAAAAACATGACAATGAGGTGCAAAAACGCTGGACAATCTAGTCAAATTGTGTAGAAATCACAATAATCACAATATAAAGCCTGTGAAGAGATTATTAAATATACCATCTAATCAAAAGAGACTTTAGTTAGATCCAGATTCCAAATACAAATTGCCACACAAGAGCATCAAGAGTTTTCCATTTTGAGGGGACTATGCTAATGTGTATGTATACTAATTTTTCCATATGAGTTACAAAGCATATATGAATACGAAATAGAAACACTAAAATAAATGAAAAGATTTCTATAGTAATGTTGTGTGACATATTGACACAAGTAATTATTGATAGTTCTATTTTAATTGCAATGAACAGTTGGCAGGGTAACTAACACACCAATGCATAAGTGCACTGTCAAAGAGCCATCTTCATCTATTTTGGCTAATGATGTCGTCATGTCAGGTAGGGGATCTTGATATAATAAGGGGCATTATTTTTTTTATTTTGAAGAGTAAGTAAAATTGTTGTTAAACTGTGAACTTAAATATATAGTAAAATTAATTTGTTTTCATTTGACTTTTTGAAAACTGTGGAAAAATAAAACTAGTCTTCATAGAAGTTTAAATTTGTGTTGTTATGACACCTATGCTAGTTTTGGAAACAAACGTAGGCTTATCTTAGCATAAACTTTGTGAAGTTTTAGCTTGCAGTAGAGAAAATATAATGTGATTATATGGATTTTTATATCAATTTTAGCTTGTAGTAGAGAAAATATAATGTGATTATATGGATTTTCATATCAATTTGATTAGATTGATTAACTCCGTATTCTCTTCTCACAGGTGAAAGCCCTGAAGAAGAATCAGATGAGGAAATTGAATCTAGTATGATATTTTATGCCTAATAAATCCTCCTAATTTTTTTGTCAACCAAAGACAAGTGAATATTTTTTTTAAACTTTGGCTCCTTACAGTTCTTTTTCAGTTAGTTTGTTGAGCATCAGATGGTGTGGAAAATAGGGAATTTTTATAGTATTCTTATGCTACTTTATTGCCTATACCACTTACATCCAGAGCCTAAGGATAAAACTATTAAGGAAATGACATATGAGTGGGAGCTTCTAAATGATGTCAAGGCAGTCTGGCTTTGGAATAGTCTTGGCAGTCAAGGCAGTCACTGATGAAGAATATTCCAACTTCTACCATTCACTTTCAAAGGTTTGTGAACTGCAACTTTAAAGTTTGGTTAGTCTATTTTCAGAATATTGTGAATGCGTCTGCTAGGATGATAATAAAAGGGTCTTTAAAAATAGACTCAAAGAGAATGGATAAGACATCATAAGGATATTAAGCCATAATGTTTTTAATGCTAAATCATTTAACAATCCTATTTTTTTTGGTTTTTAATAATGTTAGCACTCATACTTGGAAAAAATGATTTGTAGTATTACTATTAGATTGTCAACTTTAGATGATAGTTTTCCATAGTAATATTAACAATTTGGTCAAAACTGTAAGAATATGGATAGATAGACACATCATTTGAATTTAGGTAAACACATATTCAGTTATTCACAATTTCACATTTCTATAGGCTTGGGCAACAAGTGGAAATACACTTATTGTAGTCATTGAACTGCTCTGTCTAGGCAGTCATTGAATGCTGATGTACTAAAGGATATATTTAATGCAGATGCTGACTCAAAAATAGATTCAGAGAAAAAAAGAAAGTACACCAAATTCTGGAATGAGTTTGGAAAATCTATCAAGTTACGTATAATTGAGGATGCATCAAACAGAAACAGGCTTGCAAAGCTTTTGAGATTTGAAAGGTGACTGCTATTGCCCATTTTGAAAGCATATGATTTTTTTGATTGATTGTGGATGAGTACCTTACTAAGGTGTTACTCTATATTTCCAATCATTAAAATTTTCATGCTACTCATTTATACTGGTATTCTCTGTCTATTTTAATAGCACAAAATCTAGCTATAAACTTACATCACTCAACCAGTACATATCAAGAATGAAGAAGGACCAGAAAGATATTTACTACATTACTCATACTAATAATCAGAAACTTGAAAAATCTCCATTCTTTGAGAAGCTAAGGAAGAAAAAATATGAGGTTTGTTATTTAACTTTTAGTTTTTGTGAGTGTAGGTTGAATGTTATCATGATGGCAATGGTTGGAGGACCCTGTATTCAACAGCTATTGGCAAGTGATCCTTCTTAGTTGTTGTTGTTTTATAAAGTTTGTTTCAATCCATGCAATAGGTTGTAGTTTCATTTTATAGATGCGTAAGTTAGAGGGGGCTTACAATAATAAATCATGTAATGTTGTTTTGCATACAAAGAACACTAGTTTATGCAAATTTAATTATTTAGTTATGAAAATCTACTAAAATGTTTGCAGTTGCCTCATTTAACAACTAGTAACCAACATCAAATAAGTTTATAATAAATGATTATTCTAATAGTAATTAAAGTAACATAACAAAATACACAGCCATATATATTAATGCAAAGTAACACCTGAAGATAATTATCTAGACTAATCACTGACCAAGATGCCATTGGTGATTACTCTGGATATTTATCTTCAGGTGTTTTTTTTAACATTCCATATTGGTCAAACTTTCAATGAACTTTGGTCAAAACCCTCACCAAGACTGGTCTACATATCAACCATTCTGTGTCAAAATTTAGCGTCATGGGTTTGGCATCCTGGTCGGATGGGCCAAACATTTTGACCGACATTGGTCAAAATTTAGCGTTGTGGGTTTGGCATCCTGGTCGGATGGGCCAAACATTTTGACTGACATTGGTTGAAATTTAGTGTTGTGGGTTTGGCATCCTGGTTAGATGGGCCAAACATTTCGATCGATATTGGTCACAAGTTCGATGAATAAATGTGCTACTTGCAGATGTCAATCTTGACCAAGATTGGCATAGAATATTCAACCTTAACAACCATGTGTCAAAATTTTGACAAGAAAAATAGCGACAAGACCATTTGTGGATCGTTCGACCAATCTGGGTAGAAAATTTGACCAATTTTCATCAAAAAAAGGTGCCAATTCTAATAGTGAAACAAAAGACTAGGAGAATGCATCCCCATGTGGCACTATTGGTTAAAGATGAGTTAGAGAAGCTTTTGAAAGAAAAAGTCATCATAGCTATAACATATGCCAATTAGATCACAAACATTGTGCCCACTTCTAAGACTGATAAATCAATCAGGGTCTACACAGACTTTTGAGATTTAAACAAAGCTTGTCCCAAAGATGACTTCCCACTTCCTAACATTGACATGATTTTGGATCTTAGAGAAGGATACAAGATGTATTCTCTCATGGATGGCTTATCAGGATACAAACAGATAAAAATAACACCCAAGGATCATGAAAAGATGACTTTTAATTGTGCTTGGGGCATGTTATATTGGAACATCATCACTTTTGATCTTAAAAATGTAGGAGAAACATACCAGAGAGCTATGACGACCATATTCCATGACATGATGCATAAGAACATGGAACATTATATCGGTGACACTTTGGAAAAATCAGAAAAAAGAACTACACATCTACTCGACTTAGAGAAAATATTTTAAAGGATGGAATAGTTTGAGTTAAGGTTAAACCTGAAGAAGTGTGCCTTTAATGTAACATATATAAATCTCCTTTGGGATATTGTTTCAAAAAAAGGAAACGAGGTCGATCCAGAAAAAGTGACAACAATAATAGAAATGCAACCACCAAGAAATATCAGCCAAATCAAAACATTGAAAGGGTAGCTACAATTAATCAGACAGTTCATCTCACAACTAGAAAATAAATATCAACCCTTTACAAAGACATTACATAAGGGCATAACATTCAAATGGGATTTTTGTTCAACAAGAGAGAGATGGAAAGACCATACTTGAAGATATCTTGAAGAATGCAAATGTACAGATGGGAAATATGCAGTTTGAACTTGATGATGGTAAAGTCTTGAGTATCAGGAACTAGAGAAATATAACCACATCATTAAGGGATAAATTGTTGAAGCAAAGAATCACATTGAAAAACTTCATGCAATTAGTGAAAATATTGATGAACAAAGGGAAATACAAAAACCTAAAGGTGACATATTAGGAGTTGGTTTTGATACAACATAATGCTCTAAATATCAAGAATGATAGTCTGAAGGTAAAATAGACAAGACACCTAATCAACAAGAAAATCGTATACAACAAGAGGAACCTAGAGAGAAGATCAGACCTTTCAGAGGAAGATGCTTTGGATGTAACAAAGTTGGTCACATGAAGAGGGATTGTAGAGGTAAGAATCCTTATAAACCCTTTTCTAGTTATTTTTTCAATTTCTATGAATATGGATACAAAAGGGTAGAATGTAGAAAACCCGATCAATCAAGAACTAAAAAAGATTCCATCACAGAAGACACAACAACTAATATTCCATGTTACAAATGTAACAACTTTGGGCACATCACAAGGAATTGTAGATTACTAGTTAATTAGAAAAGATCATCTCCTACATGCTATAAATGTAACAATCAAGGACATATAGAGAATTTTTGGAGGTATAATGGAGTTGTAACCAACATAATACCACCACCTATTGTTATAAAGAAAAATATTGGCGATGTTGGAAAAAGTCTGACAGAATACATGGATGAGTTGGACAAAACTTTTGTGAAGGAAGATAACAAGGATAGTGGTAAAGTATAGAAAGAAAAGGAACAAAGTGAGACTAAGGTTTAGGGAGAATCAGTAGGTGCTACTGAACCCTCACCTAATGTTTCTACATTAGCCTAAATGGCCAAGTATGGCCTTAGGGGAGAGCTTTGGAGAAATATAACAAAAATCTATCCAACCCCTTTGAATGAAGAATAAGATGATGCGAGCTTATGGATATATAATATGATTAGTTTAGATTCTATATTTGAGACCACATGGTTATAAAAATCATATTGGATGATCTCTAGAAGATGAATGACTGGATCTTTGTAGACTTATTGGTTCATCGAGAAATGTGTCAATTTAAGTATGGTGAAGTATAAGTTCATTTTACTAAACATTTTCAATCACCATTCAAGCATAACTTAAGGAGACCAAAGGAGCAAGAAAAGAAGCTAGAGAATATGTGTGATTGCTGAGTGTGCATACCCTTAGTCACCAAGTAAAAGGTATTTTGATCTTCTGCGAGATTTGTTTACTATGGATACTCCATTGATCTTTGATGTTAGTGAGAAGCCGAGGTATAAGTTAGGAATAAAGTGACGTAATATTGATTCACTCCCCCTCTCAGAATTATTTAATCCTAACAATTGGTATAAGAGCCTTGGACAAGACATGGAACGTAGATACAAAGATCTTGGGAACCTATTTTCAAGATATACTTCATATGGTATGATTTTTTGGTGACCAACTCTACAATTTTGATTTTTATAGTTAAATTTTTTAGTATACCTTTTCCATTGATGTCAAAGGGGGAGTAATAAGTGTAGTATGAAAAATTTATAGTCAGGTAATATCTTAGCATTAGACACTTAGTCATTTTTCAGTAAGTGTTTACATCAACTCCAAAGGGGGAGATTGTTGGCAAGTGGCCTAATAAGTATAACATATAGGTTGTAATTTATGGCAACACTACTTATTGGCATGGTCTCTTGGAGTATAATCCAATTTTGGATATTATGTTTGGAAAAATGACTAAGTCTAGGAAGCAGTTGATAGGGTACAACTGCACAGTTTTGCCTGACGACCACAATATGTGACAAATTAAGTCATGCAAGCTTAGAGGAATGTATTATGGGATTTTGTAGACCTTTAGTTAAGGTATCTTATATTTTTCATTTGAATAGAGAGAGTTAAAGCTTGATGTGGTTACGCGAAGATAGTGTAGCCATGTAACTGGGCATATGAGTGATCGCAATGTTTAAGGGAGTAACACGTGGATTCCATAAGTGCTGCTTTTGATTTGGTTTGGGTCCTACCCTACCTTTGTTGATATATGATCACTAAATACATATTTTGTATCTGATTATGTGTTGGATTCATTTTGTGATGTATTTTTGAGCCGAATGGAAATATTATGAGATCAAGTATATATGTGAAGATGCTTTGAGATCCGAAGATAAGGGTGAGATATATAGATGCATTGTGATGTCAGAACCATATAGAGGATGTTGTGAGATATAATTGCGACTACTTAATTGTAGAAGATATTATACAGTTTGCCTTGTGATAAATCATTGTAAAGGTAGTTTTGTATTATAAGAGCAATGAGCTCTTTGTATTACCCCTAACAGGGTTTCTATCCTTTAACATAGATTTGTACTAAATGTATTATTCAGCTCCTAATAGGGCTAGGTCTCTTAACAAAGACATTATACTCTTAGTGCATTATTTGTGGCTATCATCCACACCAGGGTTTTCCCTTGGTCAGGGTTTCCTCATTAACAAATCATGGTGTTATGAGTTGTTTACTTTATGTGTATGGTGTCTTTATTTTAGTAATTGAATGGTTAAGTTTGAAATTTTGAAGTTTAAGTATAAAGTGTTGTAATATTGATTCACCTCCCTCTTAGTATTACTCAATCCTAATAGTTCCAACCACAACTCATTTGGTTGAGTGATGAGATATTTGTTATTGTCATAGTCATTAAGACAGGTGGAACACTTATGTTCTTGAGTAGCAATCGGCAGATCACCAATCAGTGAGTGGTAAATTAAGTAAAATCATTTCTAATAATATGATGAAATGAAATAAAGGTTATACATTCAATTTTTTTATATTTATGAGATCGAGCAAATATTTAAGACAGATTTGAGGTGTTGCATTGGAGAAGTCAAAAATGTGTTTGACTACTTTGGAGATATAACTACCAGATCTTATCTTGACCTAATGTGGTCATGATAAATCATTTTATTTATCAATATTATCAAATTGACACATGGTGCTTTCATGGGAAAGTAATTTTAAGATCATTGTTAAGTCGGTAGAAGATGCTTATATATATGTATTGCTCATAGAGAAGAGTAAATAGTTAAGAAAAAGAGTTGTAAGAGTTGTTGTGGATGATTAGGGTTTTTTTGATTTCAATTTGAGGCTGTGATCATAAAGATGATAGACAGAGAGAAGAGAGAAGTTACAGAGTACAAAGAACTTATTGGATCTAAGAAGCAATCAGTTCTACATCCAGATCACTAATCTTGTTCCTTAATAGTTGCAGCAAGCAAAACCGCTTAACTTGGTGAACTCTAACAGGTTATTTTTGTAAATCCTTTAACAGGGTAACTTATTTATAGAGATTTGAAATCCTATAGAAAGCTAGATCATAGCTGATCTAATTGTACTCCCAATAGTGTACTAATCACTCCTAACGGGGTGAACCCTCAGAAAGGGTATTTGCAGCTCCTAACATGACAAACTCATTTACTGCAGTTATTGGGCTTGTGGGTGTCATCCCCACCGTGGTTTTTTCCCTCTTATAAGGGTTTCTGCATGAAAATATTTGTGTCATGTGATGAATTTTTAGATGCTTGAAATTACTTTGTTTTATGTATTTTCATCAGTTATATGCTTTATAGTTTGGAAAGTATTTACACAATTATTTAGGTCGGTGGTTGAATTAGGTTACTATCTGTTTGTACTAATTCAACCCCCCTCTCAGTACCTATTAACTCTAATAAAATTACAAAAAATACACAACTTATAGCTCTCACTCTTACCTATCACTCTACCAAAGAGTTTTGCAAAATACTAAATCTAGCTATATCTTTTGTGAAGTGCACGGAAGACATAATGCTATATTTTTTGAAAAAAATATGGAATAGTTTTTTGTGTGGAGTGAGTTTGACCCTCTTAATCTTATCCATTTAAAAAAACTTTAGTATTTTAGAAGCCAGTTTTAGAGTACTATAATTATTATTCTTTTCAAAACTCCTAATTTTGAGCGCATGACCCTCAAATTTCTCTTCAAAGTTTAGGTTTACCTAAATTTAGAAAAAAAAATGTGGCCACTTATACCCCCATTTTTGTTCACCATCTTGGTGCACTTACCCTTCTATAAGGTTTTAAAGAATAGCAAGGGAAGCAGTGATCATTAGGATAACAAGATAATGAGTCCTATAGATATAAAACATAGTGTTTAGTTGTATAAAATACAACCATATGCTATTAAAGAAGAAATGACATTCAATGAAAAGTTGAAGGTAATGTTTTACAAAACAATGCTTTACATTGAGGAAAATGGTGACATTTATGTAAAAAAGAGACAACCACTATGCAGTAATAACAAGAAGATAGTGAGAATGTTATAACTTTAAAGTGACACGTGTCATGAAGAGTAGCAACACCAAATGCATGGAGTAGCAGATCAAGATGTCACTATCCCAGAGAGTAGAGACACTAGTACATTTAACCCCTATTTTTGACCTAAATTTTTGACAAGGCATTATATTTAGTTGTCTTGGTCAGATTATAGAAGGAAAATTTTCTTTTTTTTTTAAAGTAATACATGTGTTTGTCAAACTTTTGGCAAACATGGTGTTCATTGAAAGTTCGACGAACACAGGCATTACTTTAAAAAAAACAAAAGATATCATTTCATTATGTTTCCTTACGCATTTCAGAGACCACGCAGGGCACAAATGGAAAAAGAAGTGAGGGCATGGATGTCAGTGAGGGCATAGGTAAGATCTATATCACCCGCTCCAAGATCTTGGCATTCGACTCTATTTATAAGAATTGTTAGTTCCTACCGTCTAAGGCAGGGACTTATGTTTTTGGGAATCTATTTTGCAATACATTCTGCTTCAGAAACTATGAAAAATGAAAAAAATTCCCACTATTCTATGGTCGTTTCATTATTGCCTATTAAAATGAATTCTCAGATTGAAAATTACTGTATTCTCATTGGTGTAGCTCCTTTTTCCCAGCAATACACAATGATGTGATAATGGACATTGAACTCCTCTACTTTTGAATTGAACCACTTGGGCTCTGGTATTGTACCATTGCCTTTATCTTCTCAACTGTAGATGCTCACCCCTCTCCACTACCACAACACTCACAGGTATGCATTTTTGTTATCTTTTTTTAGTTTTAATTATTTTAAGTTTTTGTCTGTATTCTTTCCCTATTTGTACATCCATTTATTTTTTGGAAGGTGAGGTTTCTTGATAGAGTTTACCGACAGGGATTTTTTATTGTAGAACCAACAAGCCATCTCCTCTTTGGGTCTGTGCTGGATTTTGAGTGTTCTGTGATTTCATTTAACTCTTCATTGGGGTTGCACTTCCATTTCTTTCCATCCTTGTAGGTCTATTAGGAAGTCTTACCCTACCAGTGAATTTTGCATACCCATGTTTTATGTGGATTTCTATCAAGAAGCCTAAAAAATACACTTTTATCTATTACTTGAACTGGGGTCTTGGCATACTTGGGATTATTTTCAGCCTAGCATTTTCAGTTGGAGGAGTGTGGACAATGGTTGACAGGGGCTTAAAGCTCATGTTTTTCAAGCCAACTTAGCTAATCTCTGCAATTTTTAATATCAATAGCCTAATAGGTGCTTTATAGATGAGTGTGTTGATGTTCTTTGTTTCTCGGGCTCCTTAAAACATATAAAATACACAGCCAAAACATCCCACAATCTGGTTATCAAGGATTCTTACTATATACATAGTCATGGTGGTATTAATAGATAATTGTTAGTTGTATAAATAAGCCCATTGTTTTTCAGATAACATGCTAACTTACCATGCCTCTTTAAATATCATCAATAGGATGATATTATATTGTTTAGGATCTAGATTACATGCTAACTTACCATGCCTCTTTGAATATCACATCTAACCCTTTTTTTTTTGCCTATGTGGAATCATCCTTTCTTAGGATTGCATCTCCATCATTTTTATTTCTATTTTACTCATTTTGATTCCCATTTCATAGTGCCTTGGGCGAAAATTATCAAATGATTACTTTTTGTATTTCTTTGGTATCCTTATCATGGCATTTCCCGGTCTTAGTTCATGTCATGGATAGCCTTGAAGTATCAGTGTACATATTTCTCTCAGTGCTTACATGATTATTTTCCTTCCTACATAGGCTTGTATTCAGAGACCTATTTAGGAATACCAAAATGCAGAGTTGTGCTTCACTTTTTAATGTTTTTAAGGCTCTCAAAGTTTCATGTTTTATATTCACAATTTGATTGCAGGCTGAAGAGATTGGAGCTTATCCTTATAAACTACATAGATTCAAGGTCACAAGAAATAATATTAAGCAATAAAATCATGGTTTACTGGAGTACAGAGAATAAATAGTGTACAGCTTGGAGCTCAAATGACCTCTTCTTTATGAGTATTATATTAAACACAACCACATTATAAATTTGGGTGTAAAATAATATTTTAACTCTACATACACAATATTGAAGTACCATATGATAGGTCATGAGATGTTAGTTAACAAACCCATTTAAAATTTATTGTTGATAATGAAGTGTAGAAGCAACAACAACTTTGGACATTTCCAGGTACACGATCTCTAAATAACTTAGTTGAGATCTTTCTCCAAAAATAAGTAAATGATGATTCACTAATCCTTTTTTGTAATTGCATACAAATTAGGTAGTAGTGAGGACAATGCTGATTAAGATTGGAATTTGATTTCACCCTTGACATTTGCATATTCCCGAAGATAATAAATAAATAATATGAACTATGAGTACTCTTACTGTGTATTTTTTATTGTTTTGATTCACTTAATACACTGTGTAATGTTTATCTCTTGCAATGTGTGTTGTCATGTGCCGCAATTTGTCTAGATGCACTTGGGCTCATTAAAAAATAGAGCACTGTGGAAAAGATAAAGGAGGAATATGATAATGATTCATGTGATCAGATCAAGCAGCTTGAACAAGAAAAAGAAGCATTGAAGTAGGAACATGAAACTACTTCTATTTAGATGGCTAAATAAATTCAACAAGAGAAAGATGGAAAAACGAAAATTGAAGACATCTTAAAGAATGCAAATTTTCAGATGGGAAAGATGCTGGTTGAGCTTGATGACTACAGAATCAAGTATCATGAATTAGAGAAATACAACCAAATCATTTAAGGAGAACTTGTTGAGGCCAAGAATCACATTGAAAAAAATCATGTAAGCAGTGACAAGATTGATGTACAGAGAGAAAGACAAAAGCCCAAAGGTGACATGAAAGGAGTTGGCTTTGATAAAGATGAATGTTTTAAATCTCAAGAAAGGATATCTGAAGAAAAGACAGATGAAGAAAGACCTACAGAAGAAGAACCTAGAGAGAAGATCATACCTTTCAGAGGTAGATGATTTGGATGCAAAATATTTGGTCACATGAAGAGGAATTGCAGAGGTAAAGCTCCTTACAATCCCTTTTCTGGTTATTGCTTTTGTAGACGTCCAAAAATATTAATATTATTATTAATATTATTGTCCCTCTTATTCCTCTAACTATTTAATTCAATCAATTAAATATTTTCATTTGCTAATAGTTTAAATACTATTCTAATGTGTTTCATTTAAATACATTTGTCCCATAAAATTCCCTTTTTAATAAATTTACATTTATTAAATCCTCCATTTTCCTAATTCTTCTAAACCATAATTTATTCAAATTTGATTTGAATAATACCCTAAAACCCTATCTAGGAACCTATTAATCCTATCCTAAAGCCTACCCTATTCCTACCCTACTCCCATCACCTCATTTCCTAAGTATACTTCCCCACCTAACTGTCCTTTAACCATGCTTAATGGGTGATTCCTAACCTTTTTAAGGCTAATGGAATGCTCACCCACATGGGGAAATTCTCTTCATAATGGGCACCCATTCCTCTTTAATTCCTTCTTACAACTTTGTCTCCCCTTTTGAAATATTGAGCTACTCAATATTAAATGCCAATTTTGACTCAAAATTGGCTATGTTTTCAATTCTATGTGTCCCTTATGTGGCTCTTATGTGGATGCTACATAGGTGCCACTTAATCCAAGCCTCTTCCTCTCTCCAAAAACTCTCTAAATAGAGGCCTTCTGCTCTCATATTTTCATCTCTCAATTTGCATTGTTATCATGCTATTTTGCATTTAGAAGTTCATAGTTCTTGATTTCATGTTTTCATATGCTTCTAGTTTATGCTTAAATCACTTAGATATCACATTCTAGGCTTCAATTTGGTGAATGAATCTTGGTTTGAAATATTTGAGACTAGTTCCTTATACTAGTTCTTGAATTCTTTCATCTTATCAATCTTGCATTTTGCATTGGGATCCATTGTATTTTGTGTGTTTGAGAGAGCACACCTACATCCTATCAAGAAGAGAAAA
>MU225026.1:945381-963140 GCA_018584345.1 Thuja plicata | reverse complement strand
TTCTTGAATTCTTTCATCTTATCAATCTTGCATTTTGCATTGGGATCCATTGTATTTTGTGTGTTTGAGAGAGCACACCTACATCCTATCAAGAAGAGAAAATCAAAATGAGTAAAATAGGGTGCATTGTTACTTATTTTTAGCTCAATTTGATGTTATGTTGAGTTCTTGGTTGCTTGCTTGCTTTTTCATGTGATTTTGAATTGATGTGCTAACCCACTAATGTTTTCATGTTTGAGCTTGCTCCCAAAAGATTGAAGAATTCATCGTACACATTCTGGCATGCCCAGTGGGATCCATGTCCCTAAAATTTATAACTTCTTATCTTTATTTTCTTCAAAGTTCGCCAAGCACGCGGATCCGCGTCTACGTTTTACTTAGAGGCATCTTCGCAAACGCCGGTTCTCTTTGAACTGTCATTCGACATCTGTGCTGAACCCACGTCTGTGACTTGGACTACTGTCTCCGCCTGGAATTGCTATTTTGATTATTTGCTAACATAACTTTTCAATTTTTCAAGATCCACTGTCTTTCCCACTACTTTTTAATATTTGAGCATTCTATATTTTAGCAGAAATTGGTTTTACAACCAGTTATAATGTTAAAATTTTAGTAGGGGAATGAATCTTGATCACTTTGTAAAAGAACACTAGCTTTTAATTGTTTTAAAACTCTCAAAATAGCTAAATTTGATCAAACTAAAGACTAAGAAGAAAGAAAAAGTGACTTTGTTTGCTATTTTGTTGTGTTTTTGTGAACTTGCAGGTACAAAAGCATCTGCGTAAACGCTGGTTCATGAACCAGAGTCTACGATTCACAAACTGGCATCTGTGCATAACTGGTGTCTACACTCTGTAAATCGGCCTCTCCGAATGGTATAGCCACTCTCTAGTTTTTTTTGTGTTTTTAGCCTGTTTTCTGCTTTATGTCATTTTTAGGAAAAAACTAGAATCAGCGTCTGCGCTCTGAACTGGCGTTTGTGCTCTGTCAAAATTGGATTTATCATGTACTAACAATTTTTAAGTGGTTCTTGTGTGTTCAATGCTTGTTAAAGGCCAAACTTGAAATTACTAATAAGTTGTTTTGCAGCACCGCTTGTCAAAGACGCAATCTTAAGACTACTCACGTTTGTATTGCAGGTTGCCTCGGATCTACATCGACCAAATGATCATGTTTGTGTTAATATTTCTTAGGCACGTAGATTAATTAGTTAGATTTATTTATCTAATATGAAGCAAGTGTTAGGGGATTATGCTCTCTTCCCTTTTGGGAGGATCAAAAACCTAGACACACTTGCTTTGTGTTAAATAATTAAATATTTTTGAGAAAGAACAAACTTGTCTTACGTGATTGTGGAGAAAATGATACTGGATAAGAGACTATGCTCTTTTCCCCTTGTTGGAAAATAAAAAATCCAGACTCATTTTTGTCGCCAATCCAAGTTACTATGAATCCTTTAGATGGGCCTGCCAGTTGAGGAAAAAATCTCCTAGGAATGACCCACGTGAGAACGAGGTGTAAGCTACACCACTCTAACTCACATTAATCAAATTTACTCCTTGGGGTTAAAGCCTCAGGATTCGGTTGGTATTTGAGCTTATACTCGACTCTCGTCTAACTTAAGTGCGGCCTCGCGGTCTTAATCACATTTACGTGAGCAATTTTATCAAGACGCTCTATGGGGCTATATGTCTAAATTGTGCTTGCATGGACATAGAGGATACAATCGAACAAAGAACCTTACTAAACACTCTAGGCTTAGAAGCTACCTGGGATACCCCTGAAAGGTGATAATGCTTGTGCAAGGAATATGGTAACTTCCCCAAGGTCACTCGTACATTCATGCCACCTTGAGCATTTGGAACCGGATAATATAATGTCATGAGTTGAGCCATTGCGTGCTTGGTGAGAGTTGTATTTTGATTAGCTCTTGTGTGTGTGCCTAAGCTTACAAGAAAGTATTTTCATGCTATGCCAATTCCTTAGGTAGATTTTGTGCTTAAAGTGTTTGAAAAACATTGACAAATCCAAAACACAGACAGAATATCCAACATTCAAATTTTTCACATGCTTGTATCCTTCAAGGTTGCTTTGTCCCTTGTCGGATTTTTTTCAGACACATGCTTTTTATTTTCTGGTTTGACTATGTTGAAATTGGTTCTTTCCATAGAACAAATATATTGGAAATCATAACAAGATCAACCTTTCGCCAGATTATCAAGACAACGTCCTTTTGCAAAGAATTCAGTCTTTTATGAGACATGTCCTAAAAACTCCATCTATACATCCCAAATTAGATCTATTTATAGGACATGACCGATTCCAAGAAACATAAGAAGGTGAAAACTTCGTTACCACCTGTGCAGAGAGAACAGAAAAACACATTCTGAGAAGCTACCAAATACCAACACATTATCGATTCTGTCAAACAAGAGATCCATAAATGAGAAGAATTCAAAAAAGTGATCTACAACAACAAGGTTTCTCATTTCATGGGCAAATATCGTCTAAACTCTGCTTTTGTTGGATTTCAACAATATTACTAGTCGATTTAGTACAACAAATGTGAGTTCCTCCTCTTCTTAAGCTCACTTAGCTTGCATTTTAGGACCTCCCTTAGGTTATCATCTTTAGAAACACATCACACACTCATCCTAGCATGATCTTGCATTAATCAAATCAATCCTAATCAACCTAGCATCATCCTAATCATCATCCAGAGCATCCTTGATCACATCCCTCACTTGGTATTGCATCCCCTCTTGAGTTGCTAAAAATCTACATCTTTATCAATTCCCATCCTTGAATGTCCTTAAACCAAGCATTGTTTAGGATAATCCCCTTTGTCTTTTCCAACCTAATCACCTTAATCAAAAGGTTGGTTTGCATTAACAAAGAATCTCGTCCACCAAAGACTACAAGTCTGTCTTAGGTAGACAATCATATCCACTTGATCCTACACTAGGGAAAGCAACCCTTGATCATTGCATACATCTAGTCATCCTTAATCCATAGAAGCGCATCCATCATCTTGAACATATCCTAATCCTAGCATCATCATCCTTAGTTTCCTAGGTGCATCCTTGCATAATCTTGCATCTCATATCCCCTTAAGATAGTCATTTCATGCCACCTATCACACGAGCCACTAAGAAGAGGAAGAACATGGATCCTAATCTTGCTGCTAGCTCATCTAATCCTACGACTGACAACACCAATGATATGGTTACTTATGCACCTCAGCCCAATGATCAAATTGAACATATCTAGGTAGACACTAATGAAACTCCCACTCTAAGCACCGTGGAAACATTTATCAACCATCCAACGCATGTTCACATGGTAAAAGCCATGAGTGGACGCAACAGCAACCAGGTACTCTTGGCCATCCAACAACAAGGACTTCAACTCCTGCCTTGGATTTCACCTACACTTGTCACACGACCTATGGAACCTCCAGGGGAACATCCTTATCCCACTAGAAATGAAGTTTTTGATCCACTTCAACGAGCCCTACAAGTGGGAACTCTTCTCATGCAAGAAGTTCATTTGTCTATTCCGCCCCCCATCATGCACACAACACCTTCATCTACCTCAAGAGCCCCACCTCTTGATGCCACATCAACAACACAAACAATAACCCCTATCACTATGTAGGCACCTCCGCAAGCCATAGTCACTCCTCTTTCACAAGCAATCCCAACATTTGTTGCAAACTTTCCACCACCACTAGTTAGCACACAACAAACCACTATTCCACCCATTCCTACTCAGCCCATTCAAAGTGCAACAACCAGTTCACAACACCAAAGCACCCAAGTCTCCATGCCTATTCCGTCATTCTTCACCATAGGCATGCCACCTACTAACACACATAACCAACCCTTATTTCTGCAAGGGTCCACTTTTCTTGCTCTGCCAACAATGCAATCACAATGAATGCCAACAATTTTACCTCAAACGTTGTTCAACCCGAATCTCCCCATATTGCAACCATCCACAAAACCCTTCGTTGTACCCCAAATTTCCATCCCACCTATCCCACAGCAGAAAAAAAAACCTATCCAACAACAACAACAACAACCTATCCAACAATAGCAACAACAACCTATCCAACAACAATAGCAACAACAACCTATTCAGTAGCAACAATCCATTCAGCAACCATCCCAGCAACAACAATTGTAGTAGCAAATCACCAACCCATTCACATCCCAAGTGCAACAACAACCAATCAACCCCTTCGCAGTTGCACAACCCAATATCCAAAATACAAAGCAGCTGCAACCACAAACATAGGGGGAAAATCCCCTCATGGCACAACCACTGCAATAGTTTGCTCATCCTTTTATCCAACCCATGCAACAACAACAAACTCATCCCACCAATTACATAGCCATGCCATCTTCTGCTACATCACAAACAATTCCACCTCCACAACAAGTTCTCATTGGGGGCATTTCACCGCAAAACACCTATCCTCCATCCTATATAGGTGCGCAATAGGCTCATCCCACCTATCCAACACCGCAGAAAATACAAGCATATTTTCAGCAGTTGCAACAATCTTATCAAGCGTCGACACCTCCTCCACTGCAATATTCCCCTCAACCACAGCTTCCACCACAACAACCCATATACATTGACCAACAACCATCATACCAAACACCACAATATCCCCCATAGAATCCTCCATACTCACCATTTGATCCATATCAGGTTCAAGGAAGCCATGCAATTGCGATCAACAATCCTCCCCCACAAATCAATCATGAATGGGAGGAAATGAAGAATGATCTCAAGGAGCTAAAGGCTGGGACAGAGGCTAAAAAATTCAAGTTTGAAGAGGTATGTCATTATCTATTTGATCAATCTATCACTGTCATACCCTTCCCCAAGAATTTTGAGACATCCAAATTTGATAAATATCAGGGGAAGGGAGAACATGTGAGTCATGTGAAAGAATTCTACATGGCCTGTCAAGAAGTGGCCTATAGCAATAACTTCCTCATGAGACTATTTCCCAAAAGCTTAGCAGGCACCGCTATTGAATGGTTCTACAAAATCCCTTATGGCATAGTCTCTACTTTCGCTGAATTATCTATAAAGTTTGTGGCCCAATATGCACATAATGTCAAAAATGAACTCTCACTCCTTGACCTAAGAAATTCCAAACAAAAGGGAGGAGAAAGCCTGGTTGATTATCTTCAGCACTGGAAAGGGCTTACTACAAGGTTGTCTTACCAACCCCCAGAGCAACACCTTATCAAAATCTTCATTAACAACCTCCATCCTAAGCTTGCCTATCACATGTGCATGAACTGTATACAAACTTATCATGACATCAGAATCAAAGGTATGGATCTTGAACAAGGTCTCATAGAAGAAGGTACCATCAGGCACTACAAAGAATCCCAGCCTGACAAACATAATAATGATCGATCATGATACTGGAAAGAGAACAAAAATGCGGTAACAGATGGAGCCACTGACACCAAACATGTTCAGGTTGTGGTAGCTAGTCCTAATGCACCTACCCAAAATTATTAGAAAGCACCCCCAATGTACCGTCAACCTCCTCCCATGTATCAACAGTTCAATCCCATGTATTCCCAGCCAACTTACTAGAAAAACATGCACCCTCAAGGCACGACTATCTATCCCCCTCCAGGGATATCATATCAACACAACTATCAGGGTCCTATGAATTAGACAAATGCTATATCAGTCCCACAGGGACAACAAAGACCTCATGCTTTGAATACACCACAACGCATGTTTACCCCTTTGGGTAAACCTATCGATGTCATCTTCTGCAAGCTGGTCCAAGCTAACCAAGTCATGTATCCTAAAACACAACCATTTGATGACTCAACTCCTAAGACAGCTTGGTATAAAGACAACGAGTACTATGTTAAGGGACACACCACCCTCAAATGCATGAAGTTGAAACACTATATTCCGGATCTCATTGACCGCAAGGAGATTTAAGTGGACTCTCCTTCCCAATCATCGCCAAACATAGGCCTTAAAATTTATCAAAATGCATTCTCTAAACACACTTTAGGTACAGGCCCAGGAAATGATACCCAGTCCTCTGATCATGGGAAGGGTAAACAAGAAGAAAATGCCAATAGAAAAGATTATACCAATGCCTATATCAACTCCGATAATCTCATCGGCTGCATATCCCAAGTCTAGTCCTTCGTCAATGTCATCCATGTCAAGGGTGCTGATAACCAATGCGCCATCACCACTCGTAGAGGTAGGATAACAGTCACAAGTGTCGATCCTGCCCCATTTGATGGGACCTAATACAACATTTTGGAACACCTAGGGAATACCCCAGCCCAAATTTCCATCCTGGATCTTCTCCGCACATCACCCACTTATCAAGAGATCCTCAATAAAGCCTTGCAAGAATCTCGTGTTCCCAGCAACATCAACCTCACTGAATTCCAAAACCTTGTCGAACACCTATCTGCATCTTGTGGGGCCTTTAGACCAAAAAACATACCCTCAGAAGAAATTGATCATAATCTCCCACTCTGTATTACTGTTATGGTTAAATATTTTTCCATCAAAGGGGTCATGATAGATAATGGATCGGCCCTAAATATATGCACTCTAAAATTCATAAAATAGTTAGGTTGCACTGAAGCTGATATAACAAATAATGTCATCACAATAAAGGCATATGACAATTTGGAGCATACTTCTAAAGGCACAATATCATTTCCCATTCAAGTGGGCCCAATTATCTAGGATACATTATGTCACGTTGTTGATCTTGACCTTTCCTTCAGTATCCTCTTTGGATGCCCATGGATTCATTATATGCAAGTTTTCCCATCCACCTACCATCAGTGCATGAAATTCCCATATAAAGGCACTGAGCTCACCATCCGTGCAGATCCCAAGCCCTTCGCATACTACAATGCATTGGAAACATCCTTTCCGCATTCCAATCACTGTCTCAAGATTGATATTGGTACCTATGTCGCTAGTTCATCCTAAACCCATTCAAACCCAGAAAATATCATCTCCTCCACCTTGTCCATGGTCAAGATCAACAACAAAGGTTGTGGTGAGTACACTTTATCTAATGCCTTCACAGTTGAAGCACTGCCAATTGATCCTCACACTCAAGGCCGCCAGCCTAATTTAAGTAAGACAAAATCAGAGACAACCAAGGCACTACAATTTGGTTCTACCACTTTTATATCAAAAGGTACTTTGACTGGCTAGGAAATGACACCAAACATCAACTAATGGCTATATAAAGATCCACAACCCAAGGACACAAGTCACCTTAATTAATTCAAAGATAAGTACCCCACAACGCACAAACTGGTGATAGAAAAATGGAACTATAGAGGAGGTGGCCTTGGTTATGAAGAGCAAGGGATGAAAGATCCTATTATACCTACTTGACTAGAAAAGAACCTGGGCCTTGGCATGGGCTCTGACATGAATGGGGGCACCAATGAAACCACCTTTGCCTCTTGTCCGTCCCTGGGCGAAATCGCTGACATCGAAGATATCTCGGAAGAGAAAGTTGTGAGAGCTTATGATGATGTTTTTGATGATGAAACCTTCCTGGGCAATGTTGTCCTACAAAAAATTTCCATCCTCTTCATTGACCTTCCCCTCTACCATCCTGAACTCATAGACTGGGACCAACCAAGTGTCATACATGTTGATGAGTTCCAAAGTGAGGACGCGCTCCTAAGCTTCATGGGAGCAATTGAACAAAGCAGTGACTAGGGGAAAGACTCACCATATGTCTACAAATTGGACCCAAAGGAATACTTTGGGGAAGAGGATAACTTTAGCCACAAAAATGAAACAGAAAACAAAAATAAAAAAGAGAAAAATCAATCCCCTAGCGAAAACCTCTCTGGGGCATTATCTGATCATAAAAAAAGTAAAAACAAAAGGGCGTATCCCCTGGTGAAAACCTCTCTGAGGCACTAGAGGATGAAGATTCTCCTCTTCCTCTTATCCATAATTATAGGCCTGAACAGTCATCAATTTTCATTGAACAAGCAAAACCTGTCAACTTGGTTACCAAAGAAAATCCCGCCATCACATACATAACAGCATCCCTGACTGAAGTAGAAGAAAGTGATCTTGTCACTTTATTAAAGTAATCCATCAACAAGTTTGCATGGTCTTACTCCCACATGCTGGGATTAGATCCCAACTTAGTGGTTCACCATCTAGCAGTGGACCCGAACATCAAACCTGTCAAGCAAAAGCTCAGAAAGATGCACCCTAAAGTGGCACTACTTGTCAAAGTGGAGCTAGAAAAGTTACTCCAAGCCAAGATCATCCACCCCATTGACTATTCTGACTGGATCTCTAATATGGTGCCCGTCTCTAAGCCTGATAAATCAATCAAGATATGTACAGATTTCAGAGATCTCAATAAGGCATGCCCCAAGGATGATTTCCCCTTGCCAAACATAGACATGATTGTGGATCTCATAGCAGGACATGAGATGTTGTCACTCATGGATGACTTTTCTGGATATAATCAGATCTGCATTGCAGAAGAAGATTAGCATAAGACAGCATTCATGACCCCTTGGGCCAACTTCTGTTATAACATGATGCCTTTTGGCTTAAAGAATGCTGGGATAACATATCAAAGAACCATGACTATCATTTTTCATGACACGATTCACAAAATTCTTGAAGACTATGTGGACGATATTTAGGAAAAATCAGTAAAAAGGGAAGATCACCTAAATGTTTTGGAATGTGTCTTTGACAAAATTGGACACTATTGCTTAATGCTCAACCCTAATAAATGTGTCTTTGGAGTCACATCAGGAAAACTATTGGGATTTATTGTATCCAAACGAGGCATTGAAATTGATCCTAAGAAAGTACAAGCTATCATAGAGATGCCTCCACCAAAAATACTCTGACAGCTACACAGCCTCCAAGGAAAGCTACAATCTATGCACCATTTCATTTCTCAACTAGCAGACAAGTGCCAACCATTCACTCATCTCCTATGAAAAGACAACACATTTAAGTGGGATCCTCAATGTTAGAAGAGTTTTGACAAAATCAAAGAATACTTGGCTAATCCACCCATCTTGGTACCACCTGTACCTAGTTGACCACTCATCCTATACATTTCTACTACTACAATAGCACTGGGGATGCTCCTCGCTCAATTGAATAATGAAGGCAAATAAAGAGCTATTTATTATATCAGTCAAACCTTAGTGGGTTATGAGCTCAATTATTCTCCTATTGAAAAAGCATGTCTGGCAGTGGTCTTCGCCACTCAAAACCTTCACCACTACATGCTTAGTCACTCAACCAAGCTCATTTCAAAGGTGGAACCTCTCAAGTACCTACTCTCTAGGACTACACTCACAGGTCGAATGGAAAAATGGGTTATGTTTCTAAGTGGATTTGATATTCAGTATGTCGATAGAAAAGCCATTAAAGGGCAAGTTATTGCCGATCAGCTAGTAGAAGCACCATTGGTAGATGCATATCCTTTGGTCACAAAATTTCTAGTTGAGCATTTTTACATGATAGAAGAACAACCAACTTGGCAAATCTACTTTGACGGGTCCTACACAGCTCATGGCACAGGGGCAGGAATACTTTTTGTCACACCTCAAGGTGACTACATCCCCATGTCATTCAAATTAGGATTTCCCTGCACAAACAACATTGCAAAATATGAAGCACTAATCGCAGGACTCCACATGGCCATAGAATGGAACATCACAGATATACATGTCTTTGGAAATTCCCAAATCATCATCAAACAAGTCCTAGATGAGTATCAAACCAAAGATGACAAATTGATGCCATATAAACTGATGGTTGACAAGATGAAAGAACACTTCCTCCATTTGTAGATAACATAGGTACCATGCTTGCAAAAAAAGGATGCTGATGGAATGGCCACAATTGGCTCCCTCTTAGAGATCCCTCACGAGTCTACACAATATGAATTCTTAGTTGAGCAACTTCATGCTCCCGCTTATGAGAATGATGAATCAAATCACGTATATGCCCTGGTTGGTCCCCAATCCCCATGGTACGATGATATTCAAGCTTACCTACAAAATGGTATCATATCTCCTCACCTCACTGCAACTCAATGCCAAAACTTTATTCGCAGAGTATCCTGTTACACCCTTGTAGCCAATACCGTTTATCATCGAGGCTATCACAACGTGCTCTCTAGATGTCTAGATGAAAATGAAGCTGCCTAGGCTTTATAAGAGGTACATTCTGGAATCTGCGGTGCCCACATGAGTAGCATGGTCCTAGCCAAGAAAATTCTACGTACAGGGTACTATTGGCCTACAATTGAACATGATTCTTGTGAGTTCATCAAAAAGCACCTACCTTGTCAACAGTATGCTAATTTGATCCATGCTCCTACTCAGGACCTCAAACCTATTACGCCTCCTTGGCCCTTCTCTTGTTGGGGTTTTGACCTCATTGGTAAGATTACTCCCCTCTCTTCCAAAGGCCACAAATACATAATCACAACTATAGAGTACTTTATAAAGTGGGTTGAAGCAATTCCACTCACACTCAATACTGGCGTCAAGATATCCAAATTCATCCTCTATCACATTATTTTCAGCTTCGGCATACCCTCCACCAGCTTCACAAATCAGGGTACACCATTTGAAAATCAACATGTCAGTGATCTCTGTGCTCACCTCCATATCCATCACCATTTCTCTAGCCCATATTTCCCACAAGGTAATGACCAAGTTGAGGAAACTAATAAAACCATCCTCCAAATCCTTAAGAAAGTTGTCAATTATACTGGTTGTGACTGGCATCTCTATATCAACCCCACCCTATGGGCATATCACACTTCCTACCGTACTCCTAATGGAACTACTCCATACTCCCTAGTCTACGGTGCTGAAGAAGTCTTACCAATTGAGGTTGAACTACCCTCCATATGAGTATCACTAAGAGGCCTGATTGATGATGAAGATTACTGAGTGGCATGACTGACACAGCTTGATCTACTAGATGAAAAGTGCCAGCAAGCCTATGACCACTTGATTGTTTACCAGAATAGACTCAAGTGCAACTATAATAAGAAGGTCCACCCATGCCAGTTCCAGGTAGGGGACCTTGTGCTAAAGGAAAATCAGAAAGTGGATACTGATTGGGAAAAGAAAGGCAAGTTTGAAGTCACTTGGCAAGGCCCATATGTTGTCACTACATGCTTTGGTTCTGGGGCATATCAACTCTCCACTCCAGAAGGAGAACCAGTGAATGATCCTATCAACATCATTCATCTTAGGTGCTTCTATGCCTGATGGCTGGTTGTTCATTCCAGTTATTTGAGAAAATCCATAAAAAGTATAACAAGTCCTAAAGAAAGCACAAAAATAATATAAAATAGTCTGAAAAAAATCTCTAAAAAGAAAAAAAATGAAGCTGAAAAAAATGGTTGTCCCAGTGAAAACCTGGTAAACAGGCACTTGGGAAATATCAAAAAAATAAAAAAAGATCCAAAGAAATCAAAAATAAAAATAAAGAGAAAACTTTCATCCAATGGTGAAAACTTAGCAATCAGGCGCTTTGGACAAGTATGGGTGATGAAAACCTGGAAAAAGGTGTCACACATAATGGACTGTTCCATTATCTATCAAAATCTCATTTCCTTCCATCACCAACACCACATCTTTGCTAACCTCTGCATTTCCCATATTCCCTAGGTGTTCGCATGTCATACGCACTTGTCTGAAGAGATTTTCCTATCTCATATCCTGAGCTTTTGTACACATAATCTTGTATATTATTGTCCATATGTTGTACTATCCCAAACCCTGAGCTTCAGTCCTATACATTTCTTGTGTCCTGAGTTGCTCCTTGTACAATACAGTTGCGCTATTAACCTCCTACGGTGGTTCTACAGTTTGTTCATAGTGCACATTTGATCAATCACCTTGGCAAGTCACATCTTTCTGGAAATGAGTTTATTGAGGATGTATCCTTCCTCTTGTTAACTTAAATCTAGATCATCATCATCTTTGGGTTATTGTAGGATGTATCATTCCTCTTGAACTAATCAATCATCATACTACACTATCACGTACATCAAGACAAATAGTATGATCTAATCAAATCTCGGAAGCAACCTTTGTCCATAATCATTGTAGTTAATCACTTGTAATTAATTGCTCAATTGATCCTTGACATGTTCGATCTTCTCGCCATCACGCTAACATCCTGAGTCATCGTCTTGCTAACATTCCCTACCTGGTCCTCCATAGTCCACCTATCTGGTTTATTAGTTGATTGTGACACACCAAAAATATGAGTCCTATTGCACCCATTGCATCCATCACGTCTATTTCCTTTAGTATCATTATTGTATCTATCATTAAGATTAAGTTCCATTATTCATCATTTTAGATTCATTATTCATTATTTTAGATTCATTAGATTCATTAGATTTATCATTAGATTGCATCAGATGCACCATTCGGGTCACATTGTTCATCATGTTAAATCCATCATTAAATTACATTAATCATCATTAGGTCAATCATTTAACTACATAATTAGTATCATTTTTAGAACCTTGCATAGTTAATCCATTTTAGATTCATTTTATCATCTTGCATTGATCCATTTTAGATTCATTTTATCATCTTGCATTGTTAATCCATTTTAGGTTCATTATCTTGCATTGTTAATTCATCTTGCATAATTCATCCATTTTAGGTTCATCTTGCATTCATTTTATCATATTGCATTATTAAATCCATTTTAGATTCATTTTATCATCTTGCATTGTTAATCCATTTTAGGTTCATTATCTTGCATTGTTAATTCATCTTGCATAATTCATCCATTTTAGGTTCATCTTTCATTCATTTTATCATCTTGCATTGTAAAATCCATTTTAGATTCATTTTATCATCTTGCCTTGTTAATCCATTTTAGGTTCATGATCTTGCATTGTTAATTCTTCTTGCATAATTCATCCATTTTAGGTTCATCTTGCATTCTTTTATCATCTTGCATTGTTAAATCCATTTTAGATTCATTTTATCATCTCACATTGTTACAACATTTAGATTCATGTACCGCTTGCATAAATAATTCATTTAGATTCATTTTAGTCTTGCATTAGTTAAAACATCATTTAGATTCATCTGACATTCCTATACATATTCATAAAACATCAACATATATATTGCATACATCACATCTTGCATCCACACACGTTAGTACATCATATATATAAGCATCATCCATCCTGCATAAGTCATACATCATATATACATAATCATGAAACCATCTTGCATACATAATGTGACATACATATGCATCAAATGCCAGTAATCATATAGGAATATGCATCAAAACATCATATACATCACAGCATATAGATCATATATCATAAGCATCATAAGAGTCCTCATCGATCATATATATATATATATCAAATGTCATCAATAAGAATACATCATGTGAACCTTGGTGCCAATATACATGTATCTCTCAAAATGCAAAAATATGTGTCACATGATCCTCTGCTAACTCATGCCGGTGGCTGTGAGGATCCACCCCTTGCTCTAGTGGCGGTCGTTGTGGCATGCTCACCGATCCCTGCGACACCGAAGTCCACACTGTGCTATAAGAATGAGACCTCTCTAAGTAATCTCGTCTTTGTCCCTCAGGAACTAGCTGATGATATAATGCTTGGTAGTGGGAAGCCTCTCTGCCTACCCTGTTCGCATCTCTATGAGCTATGAACGCCTCAGCCAAAACCTGCCTAACCCCACCTACAACAGCTTCCTGTCTGGTGATATCACGCTCAGCCCTGTAAGTCTCTGCCCTTCACAGTGCTGCATCCATTTCTGAGGTCAATGCAAAAATCTTCTCCATAGCCTACTCCATCTACAAGCTCAAGCTGTCCAACTAGCCTATCAAGGTAACTATCTCGGTACACAACTCTATCGCATCCTGAGTCAGGTCGACCATGGAAAATTCCCCAGTGTCAACCCTACCCTGTAGGGTATCCAATGAACCCTCATCCCTATCAGCCTGTGCTATCTCCGTAGTCAATAATCCTAGTATCCTGGCAATCTCAGTGTGGAGGCTCGTCTCATACACCACCGCCATGTCCAGTAAACCTCACAATCTCGTGCACTCTATCTGAAGACTATCTTTCTTTGTGATGACAATATCGTGGGTCTCCTATGCTACGTATCCTACAGGTGGCCCCTGTGGCCCGTGTACCTGTGGTGGCACTGGTGGCACCTGTACCTGTACCTATGGCTACACCTATACTTGTACTGGTGGGGGCCCCTATGGCCCTTGATCCTGCCCTGCCCCTACCTGTGCCTCTGTTTGAGGTCTCACCCATCTCTACGGCCTCCTCCTATAACCTACTACTGAGGTCTCTGGGGAATCTTTGATATTTGTCCGATCGTCCACATCTATGTCCCCTTTTGGCTGCTCATGAGAAGCCACCTAACCAGGGTCTGTAAGACGCAATGGTGTGTGAGAAGCCCACCATGCTGTGTACTCTGTAGTCATCCCTGCATCTATGACGTCAGGACATGCCACAAAATCAACCTGTACCATCTCCCTCTAGGATTCCCTCATTGTAAGAGCATCCGTGTACCTCCCCCATGTCCCTACGTCCTTGGTGATGTGAGGATGTAAGGCATCCTCCACCACCACTCCCTTCTGCAGCCCAAACTGTCGCATGACCCTAGATGGTCTGTACCTCTCTATCTGGTGGATGGTCCTCCCAAGTAGAAAGCAATCGGTCTAAACATATGATAGGTATAGAAAGTCCTCAAAATCATCCTCGAGTCCTGCCGCCCAGTCCATAGCCCCCATGGCTCGCATAGTCTATATGGGGTCCAGCAGAAAACCTGTACCTCATCTAGGAATCACCGCAAATATCTAGTCTAACTGACGGAGGTGTATCTCAAGGGAAGCCTATATTTGTAGGTATAGGGCTCCCCAGGCTGTCATGCCTCCCAAAATCTCATAGGCTGGAACACTACAATGTGCTCCCAAGCCCAAACTAACATCAAGGTCACTCTTGTACCCATGTTGTGTGCCCCACGGTACGCAACCATGTGTAGATCGTGGTATAGCTGTCCTAAGACAACATACCCCCAACAATAAGAGGTCTCCTCCTCTACCATATGTGCTAGCACCCATGACCATCCCATGCCAAAACCATGTCCTGCTAGATCAGCTAACATGCGTCCCCCAATCAATCCCGCCAGATAAAGAGCTATCCGCCGCAAACTCGTGTCAACTGCTGGCTGCCAGGGCATCCAGGTCTGGTATGTCACAATCTGCCTCATTGGCCACCTAAAAGAAATCTCCATATAATGGTCACTATCCTCCAACCGGTACCAAGGAATCGCCCCTCGGATGGGTATCCGAAGGATTCGCCAGACATCCTCCAAGGTGATGGTCGCCTCTCCAGTAGGCAGGTGAAATGTGGTGGTATCACTGTGCCACCGCTCAATCAATGCAGTCATCATCCCATTGTGCACCCAGTGCCTAGGCCAATGGGCCACATAGTCCAACCCAACTACAGCTAATAACCCCCAGCCATCCTCTGTAAGCTATGACTCCAACTCTATGGTAGGAGGCCAATGCTCTCGCGATCCCAATGGTGGGAACTGCTCCTCCAAAAATTTTAGAAATCCACCGTGTCAGTCACTTGTTCTTCTAAGTCCAAGTCTAAACCCTCCCAAAGTGGGGCATCTTGTCCCTAGGTCTTTTGCTGACCCATCATCGGTCCCCGTCGGGTCCCTCCATTTCCCTCCCTCTTGGCGTTTGCCCTTTTAGGCGCAGACGCTGGTTCAGCCAGAAACGCCAGTTCATACACCAGCGTCTCCCACGTCCTTTCCTACAGACCGCCGTCTTTGAAGGCACAGGTCTAGGTCCGATGTCTTCAAAGACGCCGGTCTGGTACTATCATCTTTGGAGACGCCGATTAGGGGATTGACGTCCTTAAAGACGCCGGTTCAAGAACTGATGTCTCTGGTCCAAAATCCCTTTTTCCCTCATTAATGACCCCTAGACCCCTCCCAAAGAAATAAATAAATTTAACTGTAATAAATGCGAGGTCTCAGATAGCTCACTCACTGGTACCGGTTGCTCAGCGGGCCTCCCATGTGTGCGCACGCACTCTCCCAACTACCCCTTCATCCTCCCGTTAGCTATCTTTTCACTCTAGAGCTCCGATTTCACTATTCACTATTCACAAATGACCTTCCTTAAGCCCCCTAACCCTCTTATAGCCCTCATTTTTCCCAAAATCTTTTCCCACCCATTTTCCTCCCCCCCGGTGAATATTTTTTTGTATAAATCGTCCTATTGTACAACTTGAATACGCATAAAATCCTAAAAACATTTAAAAAATCATGAAAAATCCAAAAAATTCAAAAAATTCCACAAATTCCAAAAACATCAAATATTCTAAAAAATCATGCAATAAACACTTCGTTCTTTCCAATTCATTCCAGATCTTCATTTTCAATGACGTTTCAACTCATACGACTGCGACCTAGTTTTTCACCAAATCAATTTGGCGACTGATTATCCTTGCTTCCCATCGTGTTCATAGATTTTGCTAGCGAATATATCTTTTATCAAATCCAATCCAATCTGTGCCTATCAGGATGCATCCTTCCAACGTCGGCTTATCAAATCCTTCATCACATCAATCATGTTCATGGCAAGAACTTTGGACCGAATGACTGCTTGGTCATGAGGCCTTCTTTATTGATTTTATCTTTTTGTGTCAGTTAAAACATACTCACCACTACCTCGATCTGCTATATCTTGGTGCGTTGTGACTGGTCACTATTGATACATGCATCTTTTGTAGTGTTCTTTTGTTTGAGTGTATAGTCCACGCAAAGGAATCTTGTCATCTTTGTTTTCTAACACCTGATGCATACCTCCTATTGCAATAGCAAAATCAGATGTGCTCTCCATATTTTTCACACAAATAGATCCCAATACTCATTTAGCTGAATTTACATTCATTTACATTCTTAGCTGCATTCTTAATTCCATTTCAAAAGGCTTCTATTTATTCCCTCCTTCCTTTCCTCTTTCCCGTTGCGTCCTTTTTCAAGAAAATCTCACAACATTGTCTTCGTTGTGTTCTTTTCTCGAGGGGGCACAACCCCGTACCATCGTTGCTTTAGAATGACTCCTACAAATCCTCTTCCTTTGGGCCAACTTATTTTCTTGTCTTTGATGCAATGCCACTTACGACGCCACATCAAAGAGGGGAAAAATGTAGACGTCCAAAAATATTAATATTAATGTTAATATTATTTTCCCTCTTATTCCTCTAACTATTTAATTCAATCAATTAAATAGTTTCATTTGCTAATAGTTTAAATACTATTCTAATGTATTTCATTTAAATACATTTATCTCATAAAATTCCCTTTTTAATAAATTTACATTTATTAAATCCTCTATTTTCCTAATTCTTCTAAACCATAATTTATTCAAATTTGATTTGAATAATACCGTAAAACCCTAGCTAGGAACCTATTAATCCTATCCTAAAGCCTACCCTATTCCTACCCTACTCCCATCACCTCATTTGCTAAGTATACTTCCCCACCTAACTGTCCTTTAACCATGCTTAATGGGTGATTCCTAACCTTTTTAAGGCTAATGGAATGCTCACCCACATGGGGAAATTCTCTCCAAAATGGGCACCCATTCCTCTT
>MU225026.1:930797-942287 GCA_018584345.1 Thuja plicata | reverse complement strand
GAGGGCAGTGATAGAAGACTTACACTGACCCATTTGTTGGTAAACATCCTTTTGTTCTTTCACCTTGGGTGTATTGAAGAGTCAGAGATTATAAATCTTAAGGAAGGACAAACTGTTAACCAATAGTGAGCTTGTGGAGAGCATATATGATTGATTTGAAATTCCTATCTAAGATCATATAGCTATACACATTGTATCTTGTGATCACCAGATTGATGGTTGACTAGATCATTTGCAGAATTATGAGTTCATTGGGAAATGTGTCAATCTATGCATAACAAAGTATAAGTTTGTTCACTTGAACATATCTAATCACTATTCGAGTAGAGTTGAAGGATGCTAGAGGAACAAGCAAAGAAGCTAGGACATTTTCATGATCGTTGAGAGTGCATACCCTGATTCATCAAAGAGAAAAAAAGGTATTTTGATCACTTGAAAAGTTTTGATTACTATGGATACCCTATTGATTTTTGATGATAGTGAAAGACTGAGTTATAAATTCAAGAAACAACATTTCAACTCTACTGAAGATGATCCCAAAGGTGCATTTTTGAAAAAACCCTTCGATAAGCTTCATGTGGAAGATATTAGGGCATACAATCATTGTAAATATGAATCACTGGGATACTTTGAGATCTTCAATGAGATGAAAGACATGATCAAGGAGGATGGGAAATGAAAGAATGAGTTCGCTCATTTATAAAATCTCAGTATTATGTGAATGATAGAACTCTATGAATTTGATGAACAAGAGTGGATAAAGACTATTCTGAGCAGAGTTCATGATCAATTTCTATGGATTGATGAGAAGCCTATTAAGATCACCAGTGAGTTGATACATGATTTTACATTGTTGGATAATTTTGGCATTATCCCAGTTGCGGAGAAGAACACAAAGAAACAGTTGGAAACCCTAACACACTCTAGATGGGATAAGAGGGCGATGACCATAGCTGACATCTTTTAACAAGATGTGAGGTTGATATCTATGATTTTAGGATATAAGCTTCATTACAATAGCCGACCTAATTTGGTTTATGCGGGAGTCATTATGATGGCCTACAAGATGGTGAAGGAAAATGTAAAATAAAATCTATGCAAAGTTTTGAGACAACAATTTTAGGAGAATGTCAAGAAAATTAAGGAAGAAAAATCAAAGGCATTCAGGTTTGGATCATTACTGATACATATTTACTTTCATATTGTACATAATTTTCCCAGAATGCACCCTAGAGCATGGAAACATAATGAACCAAATAGAATTCAAATTACAAATAGTTATAGGATACATAACAACACTTGGGTAGAAGGGAAATTTTTTGATATGTTCAAATATCTACAAAGAAAAATGAAGGAGAGAGTAACAATACCTGAAGAAATATTTGAAAAGTACAAAGATACAATCCATTTCATTGTTGAAATTGATTATATGTGATTCAAGGAAGTAGAACCTATGAAGAAGTGGAGTTACCCTATGGGATATGAAGTCAGTGCATAAGTTCTAACTATGCAATTAGAACATATCTTATCTTCTGAGACTGATCCTTCCAAAGAAAGATGGGGAACATATGAAGATAAATCATCCAAGATCAGAGAAGTACAGACCAAAGAAACAAGGAGGATAAAAGTTGAGAATGTAGTTAACAATCTTGCAGAAAAGGTAGGTATTACCAAGGATGAAATGAAAGAAGTGAGGAAAAAGATAGAAGAAGGTGTTTCTGGATTGGTGACCACTAATCTTGCAGCCCTTCCACCTCCAGAAACTAAAAAGGTTACCAGTCCACCTTCTACTATGATCGATGTACCTGATACTACACCTACACCACCCAATAGGATATCATAGGCAAAGAAAACAAAAGAGATACCTATGAGAAGCACAAGGTCATCCTAAAATATTTCACCACCTTAAAGACAGAGGAATGAAGTTGAAGAGGGGAAAGTAGAGGAAAAAATGTGGAAGAGAAGAAAACAGAGGAAAGACATCTTTGGAAACCAAATCTAAAGATGCTGGTGAATAAAATCATTGATCAAGGAAAGCTCAATCAATTGCCTAAATATTATGAGAGGTATGATGAGAAAGATAATATTCTAATTGAATATTTTTTCATAGATCATATGCTTGTATTAAAGAAGAATCTACTTGAAATAGAAGGTAGTATTCCTAAGGAGTTGCATGAGAAATTGGAAATAAGGAAACAATTAGCACTCAAAGAGGACAATCAAATACGAAGGAAAGCCATAGATGATATGCTAGTAGTTGTCTCATATGATGAACATGATGTTGGAATAATGTAATGGTGTGTACTAAGAGGGGAGGGGTGAATCAGTACCCTTAAAAGTTTTTATCAGTTAACCTTAATCCTTTAGTAATCAATTCCTTGCATTACAGACCATAACTGCTATTCTATCTTTATGCATGTAATATCAAATCATAAACTTAATTTGCATGTAAATATTCATATAAACATTCATGAAATGTAATGACACATGACACAAGATTTGGTAACGCAGAAAAGCCCTTTTAGAAGGTAAAAACTGCGGTGGGGATATCCCACAAAACTTCACTATCTACAGAATGGAAGGGGTTGGTTAAGGCTTACAAGTTTGATCACTTCTGATGATCTTACCCTTTTAGGAGTAACATGTTTAGACTAGTTAAGGTCTACTCGATTAAGAGCTTTAGAAACACTATTTAGTGTGCACTCGATTAAGAGATTTACAAAAGGATTGTTAAATCCACCTTCTCAAAAGATTTCTTCTATTTTAAACACTTGTTAAAATGTAGTCAAAAATACTTATTGACCTCATATAATGAAATATTGAATTGCTGAGTATAGATCCATTAATTTTTACAATATGATGTATCACCTATAGTGATTGATTAATACCTCTATTCTGCTTTGTAGCCTTGGATCTTGTTCTTTATAACTGATTCCATCTTTTGTTGTCCTTTTGCATGAAACTCTATATTTGATCCTTAGATGTCTCTACGGCTACAATCATCATCACATCCACTTGTTTTGATTGATTACACATCTATTTATACAATGAATTTGGCCTATATAAGTTTCACGCTTTACAATGATAACTCTATGATCAAAGGTTTACAACTTGACCTTGATCTCCTAGTTTGCATGTTTTCAATCAGTTAGACTAATTAAAAAAATTACAATTACTTTACTTGTCCCTAAAGAAATGGATTTAAAGCTAAGCTTTAAGCTAAATATAAAACTTAAGTGTTTCTTCTGATGTGTAAGTCAGATCCACATTTATTAGAATAAAGTTGTCTCTCGGTAGACTAGTACTCAGGTTTCTATGTAGTCTTCTTGTCGGTGTTCATTGTAAAATTTTCTTTCGAGTTCCTCTGTGAACTTTTCTTTCGGGTTCCTCTACTGTCTGCTCTGTTGGTTTACACTGTAGGTTGTGTTGCCAGTTTATATTGTAACCTATTTTGCCGGGTTACACTGTTAGCTATTCTTTCAGTGATCATGTACCAATGGTTGAAAATTTTTTTCCTTTGCATACTAATGGAAAAATATTATCATCAATCTCCCCCTTTGACATTAGTATCACAAAAATTGATATGTGCAAAAACTAAAATGTTTAGTATATACACAATGTGTTTACCTTGTCAATATGACTCTCCCTATGTGTATGCCTTGGTATAGTATATGTACATGTATATATTCTTCCCTTTATACATACATTTTCTCCTTTCATTATTTCCCCCTTTTTCACCTTATCAATTCCCCTTTATTATTTCTCTCTTTGTCACATATTATTTCCCCCTTTTTTTATAATAATGACAAAGGTGTAATACTTACAACTTGTCAAAGATGTGGGAATGAGAGTTCTGCATGTCTTCCATCATTTTCTCCCACTTCTCCTTAAGGTTTTCTAGGGCCATGTGCTCCAATGTTATTCTTGCATGCATATCATAGATACTATCGGTGATAGACATCTCCGGGGTGACAATCAATTGTTTGGCTGAAGTCATATATTGTTGCAGTAATGTGAGATTAGGTAGAAGTAGAGCTTGAAGCTTAGTTACCTCATCTCTAAATTTTGTTTTTGCTTCTAAAATCTCAAGTCTCAACCTCTTAGTTTCTATAATCTTGTCATAATGAAACTTTATTGCATTGTCATTGGTTGTAAGACCTTGTGCACTAGAATTTATATCTGCATCTATATGTGCAATCTTCTCACTATTCTCCTTAGTGAATTTATCTATTGTGCATAACTTTTGAACTAAGGTTATAGCTTCTAAAATGATTGGTTCCAATGCATTAACTAGTTCAGATAGATTTACCTTGTTCTCTACCACTTCTTGGCTGATTTTCTCTGTTAATTTGTATTGGTACTTTTTCTCTTGACGTTCTTCTATTTCCTTCTCTACATCCACATTTTGTGATGTGATGGACTCGGTAAGAACTGCTAATTGATCAATGATAGAATCATTTTGATTAATGTCGGTATCAGGTACAATCTACAATAAGATATCCTTTGTAGTTTCTAGACCTGTGTGTCCTTTGTCTCCTTCTTGAGCTTATCTTGCATAGCTTTCCATTTACAAAGTTCTGCATACTTTGTAAGTGACTCTGGATCCAATGTCCTCGAATCACAGTTTGGTATTTCAATGATCTCAACAAGTGTAAATGAATTTTTATTCTTTTTCATCTTCTTCTTTGAAATTGTAGTGGAGGCACCTGTATGTAGTACCATAGCAAGTTCCTTTGCTTAGTCTAATGTACTTGATGAAGGCTTTGGAGGTGTTGTGCCTTTTACTTGTTTCTTGGTATTTACCTATTGATTGGGTGTAGATGTCTCCACATCAACCTTATCTTTATCTGCAACTTCTCCTTCAGTATCCTTTGGAGTGACATCACCTTGCTTCTCTTCTTCACCTTTATCTTTCTTCTCTCCATCTATTTCTTTTTGTTCTTCATTTGTGCTTTTCCGTTCCTCTTCACCTTTATCCTTAGGTATGCTTACATCATGGTGATAGGAAACTTGAATTCAACCAAATGAAAATTTCCACATAACCCATTATATCTAAAGAAAATAAACATTTTAAATCTACATGCAAGAGAATAGAAAACATACCCACAAAAATGTGACACAAGATATATCCTGGGAAACCCTCATGAGGGAAAAACCTAGACTCCAAAAGCATCCATCACCATGCATTATTCAGCAAAAAACCATTTAAATATAACCTTGGAAGTCTTCAAAGCCATAGCCACAACCAAGAAATCCATGTGAACAAGCATGAATCCACACATCCCATTCCATGCTTCCAACCTTCACAAATGCTACCTTTGGCTAACCTGTCCAATATTCTAACCTCAACAACTACCCTTGTGGTTGCTTTTATAGAAACAAGCTCCCACAAAACCACCAACTTGTATTACATAAACCATGTGCTACCTAACCCCATTGACCCATATTTAATATAGGGTACTTTATTAACTTTATTCCCCGAATATTAAATAATTACATTAAATAATATAACAATGATAAAATACAACTCTCAAAGAATATTCCATGGGAATATCTACATGTTGCACATCTATCTAGGTGCAACATTTATATAATAATATGAAATAATAAAATAATAAACATTATTATGTAATTTGTACAACACACATTTTCTCAACAATCTCCCACTTGTTGTATACATTGCATAAGGGTCAATAAGTAGCCACATAAATGGACAAGGGAACAATCCCTCCTAGCACAAACACCATCATGAACCAAACTACACCACATGCTCCATCCAGGTACCTGCAACAAAATCAAAGTATCCACCATCTCATACATGAATGAAACCACCTTCTATTATGCCACAACCACTGGACATACATAGAAATAATCTAAATAGAAAAGCACCCAACCTTTCACATAAGAATCATAAAATCCTGTACCAACTGATATCCCAAGCACAAACACTTAGTCCAAAAGAAATCACATGTATTCGTAGCTATCAAAACCATAGCTGAAATAGCATGCACAACAAGTGCTAACTGTAGGCGCACTTTCAGTACCCCTATTTCAAAACTTCAATATTTGGTTGTCCTGATCAGTTTTCCCATAAGTTGCCTAAACTCTCTTTAAATATGATGTTGTAAAAGATGAAGAGTATAATCTTGATTTGCAGATGTAAAAGTTTCATTTTTAAGTTTCAGAGGTTCAAGTTCAAGTTTCAGATCCAGAGCTATATCTACAAGTTCAAGCATGCAGAAATGAACAAGAACTGCAGAATCGGAATTCGAATTGTAGAACTGGAATTCAGAATCAGAATTGTAAATCAGAATTAGAATTGGAGTTTGAATTCAGAATTGGAATTATTGCGTAGCGGAAAAATCATTTTTTTCTACGTCCTTCACACTGCATTTGGCATTTTCCACTAAAGGCCACGAAAGCTAAAAGTGAGACTTCTGTAATTAAAAGATTAACGAGTTAGATATGGACAATGCAGGAAGGTACGAATTTAAAGAAAGTTGGAGAATTTACAATGTGGCAGGTTTCCACTTATCCCAGTACTTTTCCGCTGAGGAGAAGCTTATTTGCAATTTTCCACCAAAGATATTCCAAAGATTCATTTCCAGAATCTACCAAAGACATTCAAGAATCCCGAAACTGACAAGCTTCTTGCATTGGACTGTGGAAATAGCACATTTTTTTTGAAACAAGTGTACGTATGTAAAGAGAATTGAAACATCTATACCATACAGAGAAATTCAAACATGTAACACGATCAAGGTGTCGGATTTTAGGTTTTCACAGTCTCCATGAGAAAATGCGAAAGTGGAAAAGTCAATTGGATATTTTCCGATATGAGAATTGCCTAAAGAAGACTTCATTTATAGAAAGTTTGGAATGGAAACATGCGGAAAGGGATGAGGCGGAAATCCCAAAGTCTGCTACGCCGAGCCTTTGTCGCACTTGGAATCCAAAAACCCGCCATTGAATATCTTCAGGATTTTGAAACCTTTTCAAATTTTGACCACATGGGTCATCCTAAAATCATTTAAAGAACATTTGATGTTTAGAAAGTATAGTCTGAAAGTAAGTCAAATGGTCGAAGCGGGATCCTCAATTTCAGCTACACAATGATAGTTTCGCACCAATAGAAGCCCAGGACACAAGTAACTGTGGGGTTGTCAATTTCGCAAAATCAAATAAGTGGATAATTTGGTAAGTAAAGTGATCTACCATATGGATGAAGATGAAGGAGTCACTTCGACAGAAAATGCCCTTCCATGTTAATTTTCCACCAGAGGAGTAACCAATGTCCAAATTTCTGCTTTTTGTAGTCAATTAGTAATGCATGCCCGCTGCCTGGAGAATAGAGATTCATTTTATAATGAACAGGAAATGTGTTCTAGTGAATCAAAGGAATGAAATCATGCTCCTAGTCAAATGGCGGAAAATGAAGTTCTCAGTGCATTTTCCGTCGGAGCAGGTCATAGTCAAATTCCCGTCAGTAGTGAAAGCCATCTTACAAATCTAACCGAGAGATACACAACTCAACTGCAAAATAGAGCACGGCATGGACAATTCCATCGATGGGGATTTTTAACAAAACATCAGTATAAAATTGAATAGGCTTGAAGAGAAGTATTTATTTCCATAAAAAGATGAAGCGAAAAATGCACCTTAGTGAGCATTTTCTGCTGGAGCACTTGATTTGGAATTTTCCGCCATAGGCTTGGGAGCTGTCCAAAATGAGATTTCCACTAGTGTACAAATAGATCTGACTGTAATTGAGAGATTCATGAATCTGATCTAAACAACATAACGATGATACCCGAGCATGCACTCAAGCCATTAGTAGTGAAGTGTGAATCTGTGTCGAAGCTCGATCCGGGCAAGTTTCCACATGCTAGCAGTATATGATGAAAGGTTGAGAAGTCTTCAAATATATCATATATACTACACGCATCTCTTAATGTTGTCTCGAATTTGAAGGTTGCACATAGGTCATAGTTTAGTTGAAGACACTAAACACTGAAGCAAGGTGAACCCTCTATCTACCCGACTCTCTCCCCATTAAAACATGAGCATGATCGTGTGTAAGCCAAGGAAATGGATTCAAACAAGCTCTGTCAAATTGTATGATTCCACAATATCAATCTTTGATATGAACATCAACACAGACTCGGTATCAGTCGAATTGATTTGAGTCGTAGTCGAGTTTCCTCTAATGAACTGCCAAAACATCCGCCGGTGAATCCGAACAGATCTGTGTTCAAAGGAAAATTACATGGGGGAACGTCGATGCCACTCACGGGCCAGAGGCATAGTCTAGTCCGAAGGTAAAATACAAGCTCGCGGTCTCAATGACTGATTTTTCTTCCACATCAAGTCAAAGTCACATCTATGGAGGTGCAAAAGCCATAGCAAATCACATATAGATTATACACTGGACCGCTCCTTTGTTCATTGTTCAGCCTTCACACTATCGAGCATACCCATCGGTCGATTGAAACTAGAATTGCGATGTCAAAGCACACAAGGCTCGAGTTCATGGAAGGCATCTCCTTTGTTGGAGGATGAACTCATATGCTAGAAGAGAACATCCGGTTCACAAAGATCACTAGGCCAAGATGCAATATGTAWGAACAGAGCATGTATAGTTTCCAYAGAGTCATCATCAACAGAGCACTCATTAGGTATGTATTGCTACAGAGACCRAACCCACAACTATTTATCCAAGRAGATGGCCGCGAGTAATTCAACAAAGTGCCCAACTTGAGGAGAATAGAAAGTCCACAAAATAGTAGTATTCCTATTATGGAGAAGTATTTTGAGGCTCCAAGAGACACTAACAACATATGACCACTATCAAGTTAGAAACTCCTTCTATTGGAGCATTCAGTCGTTAATAAAATGGAGGCATAGAACTTTATACTCAGAGATAAAACAAGATTGAAACTTTAAGAATATATCGACCATATGGATAAATACCGAGCAGTAGGTGTGTTCAAAGAAAATAGAACATTATTCATTTGTCGACATGTGCCTGAAAGCAAAGAAAAACAAAGACACAAAAGGGTTAAGTGTTCAAAGATTTTAGTGACAGTTGGAAAAAGCTTCGAGAATGTTAAAAGATATATTTTCAAGAATGGAAAAGGGAACTGATAGAAGCAGTTATAGAAACTGAATAGTCACTGGGAGATACCATGAAACAGGGAGAAGAATGACTTTGATGGTTGCAAAGAGACATGGGTAGTATGGAATTTTGGAAATTGAATAAATATTTTAATACTTTATTCCTTCATGTTCAAATAGTAAAAGACAAGTTTCAGTTACAAAAGAAGACCGAGAAGGTAGGGAAGATAGAAAAGTCATCGTGAAACTGAAAATTCACAAGAAGAAGCGGTTACAGAACTGAACAGTCACAGAGAAATCTATTTATTGTAAACTCTTTTCTTGTAAGCTGGGTTCTGCTTTTTCTACATACAGTCGGAGAGCTGGAGTAGAGAGGGGAGCACATTTATTTTCTGCATTTTCATTCATGCATTAGAGATTGATATTTTGTTCTTTGTAATAGATTTGGTTGTAGATTGTAAGAAAATGTAATCAGAGTATTATGTTTGTTGTGTTTAAAACAAGAAAGGTTTTGTTATGAATCAGAGCATGTGAGCATTACTTTTCTGATTACTTTTAATCAGAGTATTGTTATGGTTAGTTTTGAGCACTTTCTTGCGTTCTTACTCAAATGGTGAATGGGTGATAGATCAGAGTACTTTCATCTGTTCCTGTTGCAGAGATTCAGATGTTTAATCTTCATTTTAATTTCATGTCACTGCATTTGCATAACTAACAACATTCTTGCATTACCAATCTCGGGAAGTCATAGGATGTGTGAGTTCTCGAAGTTGGCTAGGCTTAACATCTAAAATCTGCCTGAGTTAGTTCTGTCTAGGGCTGGCTTGGTTTTCCTCTTCCGTTCTCAGGTTAAGAATGAACCCAATTAGTTTAGGAATACTTAAATTCATTGAATATCATTCATAAGGGAGCTATACCTTTCAATTCAGAGGAAATCTGTCAACCTAGTGATAGATTATCCAACTGTTGGTATGAAATTGTTTCTCACAGATTTGGGTATTTTGAGAGTTAAATTGAAAAGAATGATCTATTTACCAACAGATTTTTGGTGACTCTGCTGGGGAGGCGGAAAAGAAGATTAGTGTTGAAGATTGTTTCCTCAGTATTATTATTATTATCTCTGCTAGAGATTGGCGACTTTGTTTTGATTCTCATAATTTTTGGTTGAAGAGTCCAGTGCTATCATTTTTAGAATTATTATTATCTCTAGTTGCAGGAGATTGGCGACTCTGTTATTGAAAGACCATGCCTAGTAAGGTTATGAAAGGAAGAAGGCCAGATCCTTCTTTATTTGAACTTCATCAAATGCAAGATTCAGTTTTACGTAATATGTTTGATTCTTTTAAAGAAAGCATTACTCGTGGGAGAGAAATGAACTTGCCTATCAAAGAAGATCATGCACCAGTTCTTTTATGGAGAAGTGTTTGTGCCAGGTATCACAAATTAAAAGAGCTAGAAGTTAAAAAGAAGTTATTGCAGCATTGTGAATAAAGAGTATTGCAGTTGATCCATGAATTAAAGGCGGATGAAAAAGTGGTTCCAGAAGTTACACATGACTTTGCTTCCTATAATTTTTTAGTCCTGAGAAAAGAAGAAGTTCAGCCAAGAAAGAAGACCAGAAGAAAACCCACACTCAAAGAGATAGAGACAGAAAGTGATTTCAATTTACAATTTCTTTGGACCGCGTTTAAACAAAGCATCACTAAAGCTGAAAGGAAGAGATTAAGTCCCTCATAAGATCATCAATCCACTCTTTTGTTAAGGTGTGTATACCAGCGGTACTTTAATGTCCAAGACCAAAGAAAAGGAAGTTATGTTTCAGCAAATGTGTCTGAAGAAAAACCAGTAAATCAAGAACCAATGTCAGTTAATTGTTCAGTTCTTGGAGAGCAAGAGATGCCCTGGTTTTTGGGAGAACAAATTTCAATGGGCCAAGACACTCTTGACAGTGGTAGGGAAATAGTAAGTGAAATAGAAAATGAGGATTTTTCTTTGATTTCTTTTGTTCCTGAGGTTACAAGTTTCAGATTTGATGAAAATAATGATCATCTTTTACATAAAGTTTGTTTTGAAAATCATCCTTTGGTTTGTAAGAAAGTGGAATATGAAACTTTCAAGTTTGAAGAAGATAATAGTGAGGATGATTTTCAATCTACACAAGTTTACGATGAGCCTATTTTAGAATCATTTTCTTTTGAAGAGAATGTCAAGTTGAATATTCTTGATGAAATATGTATTGGGGATAATATTGAAGCATGTTTTGATAAGAATTCTTCTAAGTTTGGGAATGTGGTTGAAAAGGTAGATGCAAGAACAGATTTTGTACAAGGATTTTCTATTTCTAATGAAATATTGCAGCATCAAGAAGAAGTCAAA
>MU225026.1:905300-926213 GCA_018584345.1 Thuja plicata | reverse complement strand
TTTGAGCATTACTTTTCTGATTACTTTCAATCAGAGTATTGTTATGGTTAGTTTTGAGCACTTTCTTGCGTTCTTAGTCAAATGGTGAATGGGTGATAGATCGGAGTACTTTCATCTGTTCCTGTTGCAGAGATTCAGATGTTTAATCTTCATTTTAATTTCATGTCACTGCATTTTCATAACTAACAGCATTCTTGCATTACCAATCTCGGGAAGTCATAGGATGTGTGAGTTCTCGAAGTTGGCTAGGCTTAACATCTAAAATCTGCCTGAGTTAGTTTTGTCTAGGGCTGGCTTGGTTTTCCTTTTCCATTCTCAGGTTAAGAACGTACCCAATTAGTTTAGGAATACTTAAATTCATTGAATATCATTCATAAGGGAGCTGTACCTTTCAATTCAGAGGAAATCTATCAACCTAGTGATAGATTATCCAACTGTTGGTATCAAATTGTTTCTCACAGATTTGGGTATTTTGAGAGTTAAATTGAAAAGAACAATCTATTTACCAACACTAACCTATCCAACTATCCATACCTCCAAGGTATACCAAGTGAATCCCAAATCAACATATCCAACCTGTAACCTGCAACCAAAAGCCTCAAGAGAAATACCTACCACATACACACCAAGGAGCTCCCACTGCAAAGGTAGTGTCAAATCTGAAATCAATCCACTCACAACATCTCATAGAAGTGAATCCATGTGGTATCAAGGACATCCACAACAATATGCAATATATAAACCAATATCCTGCAAACATAACTCTCATAACAAGTCTCCAACATTCTCCCAAGTTCTCCACAACCAACAAAGGACAGAGATAAAGGAATAACCATGCCATCTCACACATGACACACTGAACACAAACTAGAGATCACAAACTCCAACCAATCTCAAATCCAATGAAAGTGAAACCGAACATCTAGAAAGATAACCAAGACCAAAGAGAAACTATGCAAATCATAACCTATATCATGTCCTTTTGCACACACCTCTAGATGCCAACTATGCCAAGTATGATCTCCTCCATAAAATCCCATACAAGAAGGCACAACAATACCTAAACCATAACATATAACCAATCATGGATGTAAGCCTCTCATAAGAAAATCAAACTTATAACCATCACTAATCAAAGGAACATGCCCAATAAACATATCTCCTAAACTCAACCATGATCATATCATAATAAAAACACATGCACAAGGAGATAACCAATGCCAAAACCATCTCTCAAATGAACCCTCTAGAACTAACTCACACCATAGCTCAAGATCCATAGCCATGAAAGATAAGCATAAACATAATGCAACTAAAAGGAACATTGGGTTGTACCTCTTAAGTAGTAAACCAATGAGTAGAACAAGAGTGGGGAATGAAAATGTTCATTAAGATATCCATGTCTCTAACCAAGACTAATATAAGAACACTCTCCTCTCAAGTCCATATCAGGTGAATGCTCGTCGGTCTTCCTGCTGAAACCATCAACTGTCCCAACACATACATCTCTAATCCAAGAGAAATTAGCATCACCTTTGTCTCTAAGTATCCATGAGCACCTGTAACCAATCAAACCATGCCAAATCCAAATGCAACATAGAAATTCATGAAGTATCCAAAAACATACTCAATACCAAGAAACTAAACCAAGATAAATGTCACTAATCTGGAACCTAGGAATCAGGATCATAAACATGACAACCATGATCTAAACCATCTCAACTAAAGAGATAAAATGCTCCATATGAACATAACATAACGTGTCAAAACTCTAAATTCATATCAATATTATACCATGACATAATAATGAAAACCATCCTAAAACCATGAATACCATATCAAATTAAAGCATAAACCCCACCGTTACCAAAGACCCCATGAGTCCTCAAGATGTAACCATCTCTACATACCATGAAGATAACCACCACCTACAAGTGGACCAACAAATGTCAAAGACACTTCTGCAGCAACAGGATCTAAGTCACCCTCCAACATCTGCAAACACTCAATACATATCACTGCCAACAACTCCCACTCAACCGTAGTACCGAGTCACCCATGGCATTATTATATCCATCTCCTACACCAAAAAGATACAAAATAAACTAGGAACCAATCATACACCGCCATATCATCACAGTCATACGCTCCCACTAAACCACCTATCCAAGCTATCCATGACATCATGATAAAACCATCCTCTATCCATGAGAATCAACCAAGGCATCAAACCATCAAAGAACTCAAAGAATGCATCATGAGCTCCTTCCAGCATAACATAGTCAACCACAATCCTCCACCATGACTGTACCTGGTAACAAAATCTCATCCTCTCTATATGATAAAAAATCAACAAATCATGTGACAAAACCATGCCACCAATCTGAATATGTATCTATAATGAAAGATTAATGGGCAAAGACAACCCATATCCAAGCCATAAATGCAACCTGAAAGTATAGACCGCTTACATAACTGCATAACCTGTAGACCCAACATTGTACCATACATATCCAAACCACATACTAATAACAATGTCAACATAAGACCAATCTGAAATATAAGCTGAGTATACAATGACATAATAATCCAAATCCCCAAAATAAACCATGTCATGAACTCACAATGTCACCATAGTCACTATAATCCATAAATAGTTAAGATCAAAATATCACCAAATAAACCATACCAAATCTAAATCAACATGTAGAGCTCTCCAAGATCTTTCCGCCGACTATTCAAAGTCCAAAATTTGACTCTGTATGCCCAAGTTATGCTCCTTGAAAGAAATCAGCCTCCAAGGCTATAAATACATTAAACAAGATTCCAAAAAAAAGCCAATATGCCCATAGAAAATATTTCTCCAATTTTCCCATATGCCCCAAAAATCTTATTTTTAATTTCTGTATAATAACAGGGCAGTTAAAAAAAATTGCAATGGAAAAAATAACATTTAATAAAAAATTAAATTGCATTTAAAAAAAATGCTTGGCAGACATTTTATACAAAGTTTTTTATTAAAATTTTTTTTTTTTTTAAATATATTAAATCCCCCGTGGGGGTGGCTGATGGGAGAAACCCTGGCTGGGGCTTGATTGTCGGCGGGCAAAGCCCAACCGGTCAGACGCTGGACTGCAAGGCCGACAACCCCCTGCGGGTACTACCGGTACCCTACAGTACCAGCGGTACCGAGATGGGAACCACGGGGATGGGGGAGGTCTGTGGACCCCCTAAAACCCCATTTAATTTTTTTATTTTTAAATTTTAAATCATCCCCTCGAAGCGCTCTACACTTTATTTAATTTAATTTTTTTTATTTTACTGTAGGTATCAACGGAAATAAATTTGACAGTCCTCGCAGCCTACAACTCAAAAAATTTGTATTTTCCTTCAACATGGCCAAACTAGGACAAGTTTTATATCAAAATTTATGGAAAGGCCAACTCGGATCTAATGGTGAGGTCCATTTCTTCATTGGAGGACATTTCTTCAAACTCCCCTCCAAAACCCTCATTTAAATGAAACATCCAAAAAATACTTTTGACCAACAATTTCTCAAGCCCAAAATCTGCCAACAACCCATCACAACAGCAAACCCAAAACCCTCAGATCTGCAATAAACAACCTACAAAACTCATATATCTTGCCATGTTTTTCATTCTTTCATGCATTCCCATGGATTCAACTTAGGGTTACAACACTAAAACCATAGCTCTGATACCACTTGATAGGAAACTTGGATTCAACCAAATGACAATTTCCACATAACCCATTATAGATCTGAAACAAATAAACATTTTAAAACCACATGCAAGAGAACAGACAACATACCCACAAAAAGGTGACACAAGATATATCCTGGGAAACCCTCATGAGGGAAAAAACACAGCCTCCAAAAGAATCTATCACCATGTGTTTATTCAACAAAACACCATTTCAATACAACCATGGAAGCCTTCAAAGCCATAGCCACAACCAAGCAATCTATGTGAACAAGAATGAATCCACACATCCCATGCCATGCTTCAAGCCTTCACAAATGCTACCTTTGGCTAACCTGTCTAACAGTCTAACCTCAACAACTACCCTTGTGGTTGCTTTTATAGAAACAATCTCCTACAAAACCACCAAGTGGTATTACATAGACCATGTGCTACAAAACCATGTGTTACCTAACCCCATTGACCCATATTTAATATTGGGTACTTTATTAACTTTATTTCCCCAATATTAAATACTTACATTAAATAATATCACAATGATACAATACAACCCTCAAAGAATATTCCATGGGAATCTCTACATGTTGCACGCCCATCTAGGTGCAAAATTTACATAATAAAATAAAATAATACAATAATAAACATTATTATGTAATGTGTACATCACACATTTTCTCAACACATGGTTGGGTGACTTCTCCTTTTCTGAGATGATATTGATAGCTTGTATCAATAATGGCATTTGGCCTAGTATATTAACCAGTGCAACATCCATTGTTTTGTCCTGTTCCTTGGTTTTCTCAGAGATAACAGTGACATCTTCATCTGCCTATTCTTCATCGACAGGATGACCTCCAGTGATATCTATTATTGTCACATCTTGGATTGTGACATCTGTTGTGTCTCATAATGACTGCAAATCAGAGGTATGTCATCCATTGATTTACTAGCTTCTGTGTTCAATTCAACTGGATTTTCATCCTCAGTGTCATTTATAAAGATGTCTTCAGGGCTCGGTGTAACCTCTTTTTCTTCATTGTGAGGCTTGTCGATGAGTGCTAATACTCTCTCGGGGCTTGTGTCCTCTTTAGGTACATTGAGTATTTTCTCCAAGAATCCTCACTTTCCTTGTCAAGCTAAATTAGGCTTCCCTGTAGTACTTTGTAGGCTCTCAATTTTTCTGAAAACTTCTTTGAATGAAACTTCATCATTTCATCAATTTCTTATAGCTTGGACTCGGGTGACATTATAGAAACTAGGGATCTTTCCATTATTTGTCTATTAAAATTCAATGCAAATGTCCACCTTGCTGATAGTCTATCTAGAAGTTCTTGTGGCATCATCTTTTCAAACTGTACTATATGTATGTATTTGAATACACACATTATCATGATGATTTCTTCTTCTATTTTATTTTGATCCTCAGGATTCAGAGTTAGCCATTGTCTAACCTTAGGCTCAGATATTGTACCTGACGCGATGATTGATGAAACAACCTCATCAATAGTGGTAGGAAGTTTGTTCTTTATAGGTTGTTCATCTTGTTCAGTGTCTTCCTTATCTTTCCTGCTTCAGATTAGTCTCCTTCTCCTCTTTGGTTCTGAAGTTTTTTGATTTTGAGGCCTCCTCTTGTAAGTCCTCACTTGTCCTTTCTTAACCGGTGATGAACTTGCATCTTTTGTTGTTTGACTCCTTGTCCTAGATGCAATAGTGCTTCTTGGCTTCTTTGGGGGTGGTGCATCAAACTCTGTTGATTCATATTCACTCACTTGTTCACCTTCACTGATGGGTGAATGTCCCTCATTGTCTTGTTTTTTTTCAATTTCTTCTTCATTAACCGACAACTTCTTTTCAAGTGTCTTGACCATTTTGGTCTCCTTTCTGTCGATCTTCTTTACTACTAGGCCGGTCTTTATTCTTTCCTTAGCCTCTTCATAGGTTCCAACCCTTGGTAGTGACTTGTCTAGTGGTTCATTTAATAATGCTTCAATAGCATTGGTGGCTTGATCTATGTTGATCTCATAGTCAAGTGGTGCTAACCATGCTGTCCTCGGTACAACTGGTTTGATCAAGGTGGTATCAGTGTCCAACATAAAACAAATATTTGCTTTATGTTTTTCTACCTATTGTTCTTGTATCTTCGTACTTTTCTACATTCTATCCTTAAATCTAGTGAAATAAGAGTCCATAACTGATGTAAAGTTGTCACCTAGTGACTTAATGAATTCCCTGATTTGAATTGTCAATGGTCGGGTAGTGTCCCAGTTGACATTACCGATAGAAGGGAAAAAGTCTTAAAAGTAGAAAAATATGCACATGAGTGAACCAAACTTACATGAGTTAGATTTATCTGATCTAATGGTCCTCATGTTCTCCTCCAATTTCTTCAGTAGAATCTCAGATAGATCCAACTGTAATCCCTTCTTTACAATCTTGTGAGCAGTGTCTACTACTCCGCATGCAATACTATTCATTCTCCTAGCTTGAAATATCTTGTATCCCTATACACATGCACTGAATTTAAATTTTGGATCTTTGATGGAGTTTACCTTCAATCCTCTGCCATCCCATTCTACACCTGTCATTTTCTCAATCTCGGGGCGAGAAGGATGTTTAAGTGTCTTGACCTTGTCGGTTATTGGATAACTGATCACTGCGTGTATTACATCCCTAGTGATATGTTTTTTCTTTTCTAGCCACATCTTTTGGTCATGTACTCTACTTAGTACTATCTTGATCCACTCGGTTTTAAACTCCTCCGGGAACATTAGGGCATTTTTCAGTCCTTTCACCTCTATATGTTTATGTTGATATACACTCAGACATCCTCAATTAGCAGAACCCTAGGTGGTATGCTTGAAAACACTCCAACATCATCGAGTTGTGAAGCAACCTCTGGACAGAAATTGTATTTAGGTTCTTCACAGGTAGTGTTCTTGATTAGTTAACCTTTTTATCCTTGGTGTTCTTGATCTTGGAAATGCAAGATGTGGTTTCCATGGTTTCTAAAAATTAGGGCCTTTCCCATAAATAAACCACGAGCTTGGTGAGTCTTTAGTTACCCACTTGTCCTGTTGTAGCTGCTATAGATCTGTCTGAATGTCATGAAACTACTGCGAGTCACTTCCACAATCTTGTCATTGTTCTTCGCTCTATACTCTGCTTCACTCTGCTTCTTCACTATTAATCACATGGTGAGTGAATGAGCTATTCTATCACCTTTTTATAGACAATGCCCTAAGTGGCACATTTAATGCTTTACCCACTTCTCAGTGTTTGAAGACAGAGTCGCTCGAGGAACATGCTAACTTCATTCTCAATGAGAATGTGATGCTCAGGGTAAGTGTCAACTCACTTGACCTTACACATGTTCATCGATGGTGCTCGGTATGTGGTGAAGGTGAATTGTCTTTTTACATGATTTTTGACAATTTTTGGTTTACATTAATAACTTAGCTTTTGTATGTTCACTGACAATTTTTGGTATGCATTGACCGACGAGATTGGATTCACAAATTCATAACAAGTAATACCATAGTGCATCTTTATTCATTCTAGTTTGGCATTTTATCAATGTATAATAGAACTGATGTAAAATATACCCTGGTATAGTGTAGTTCCATACTTACTTGTTCTTCTTAGGTGGGGGTGGTGATATCAGCAGATCCATTCGATAAGGTGTCACCAATTGTATTTCTTGGTCCAACATCATCAGTGTTTGTAGCTTTCCTCCACATTTTTTTCCTATTCTTTTGATATCTTCAATGGTATTTCCATTGGCAAAAGTGCTTGTCTCTGTCACTTAGTCACTACAGTCCTTGCTTAGATGACAAACCCTATGATAATGTAAGCATGCCATTCCAGGGCTTATCCAGCTTCTAGACCTTCTCATCCATTTTATCATGCAGTTTGTAGCTATGTGTCTATATCTACCACATGCTATGCAGTTTTCCCATGTGTTGTAATCCCAAACATATGAGTTACCGAATCTTTTCGGTTGATAAACATTTTCTTGTTCTTTAGGCTTCCATGCTTATCTTTTCTTTTTCCTGCATTCAAGAGATGTGTGCCCATGCATTTTGCATGTATGACAATATTTTTCCATCTAGGTTTCCTTCTTTGGTTGTTTCATCTTGGATTTGCATTCATGTGATTTGTGCCCTTTCTTATTATAGTTATAATAATTTCCTATGAATGTAGATGTAGATTTAGGAATACCATTAATTCTGCTTCTGTAAACATTTGATTTGTGGCCTGGTTTTCCATAGTGATTGCATGACTACTTCCTTGGTCTTGGATTTGTGTAGACATATTTTTGATCAACTTGGTATGGTGATTCTCCATGCTTGGTATACCCTAGTACAGTATTGTTGTTGACTCTTCTTTGTCCATCCAAAAAATATCCATTTGTACTTTCTTCAGCTCTCTTGATCATATCATTGTGTTGTTGCTGGATCCTTACTTCATACTTTAGTTTTTCATTTTCTTCTCTTAGCTCACCAATAGCTTCCAATTTACCATTTAGTTCAATGTTCACTCGGTTTGCCTCATGAATCATAAGAAAAATTTGATTTCTGATCTCATGATGATGTTTAGTAAGTCTTTGTATTTCTGATTCTCTTTCTTGTATCTTTTTCAGTGATATTCCTCCTGTCATCAATAACTAGTGTTCTTTCTTTCTCAGCTTGTCTAGCATTATTCATAACCTCAATCATTCTTACCATTTGTGTATCTTGACTAATTTGCAATGATTTCACTTGTCCAGCCAGATGTTGATTGATTTCATTGAAACTTGTAATGCTCCCTTTAGATGTATCAGATGTATTGCTAGACCTAGATCCGGATGACTCAAAAAAATCAGGTATCTCTTCTTCATGATAGTTTGTTTCATTATAGTGAGATGCCATAACATTTATTTCATCCAGTAGCTCTCTCATCTTGACTCTAGCTTCTTTGTACTGCTCATAGAAAATCTGTATCTCCAAATTTTGATTCTCAATACTCTTGTATAGCTTATACCTTTCCATTGTATGATCTTTTCTCTCAAGTGATTTAAAATTTTCCAAATAAGAGATCTAGCTCTAATACCAATTATTGGAATAATGGAATGGTGTGTACTGAGAGGGGAGGGGTGAATCAGTACCCTTAAAACTTTTTATCAATTAACCTTAATCCTTTAGTAATCAATTCCTTGCATTACCAACCATATGTGCTATTCTATCTTTATGAATGTAATATCAAATCATAAACTTAGTTTGAATGTAAACATTCATGAAATGTAATGATGCATGACACAAGATTTGGTAATGCAGAAAACCTCTGTTAGAAGTTAAAAATTGTTGTGGGGATAAAACTCACAAAAATTCACTATCTGCAGAATGGAAGGGGCCGACTAAGGCTTACAAGTTTGATCACTTCTGATGAGCTTAACCTATTAGGAGTAACATGTTTAGATTGGTTAAGGTCTACTCTATTAAGAGCTTTATCACAACTATTTATTGTGCACTTGGTTAAGAGATTTACAAAAGGATTGTTAAATCCACCTTCTCAAAGGATTTCTTCTATTTGCTACACTTGTTAGAATGTAGTCAAAAGTACTTGTTGACCTGATATAATGCAATCCTGAATTACTGAGTACATATCCATTAAAGTTTACAATATGATGTATCACCTATAGTGATTGATTAATACCTCTATTCTACTCGGTAGCCTTGGATCTTGTTCTTTATAACTGATTCCATATTTTGCTGTCAATCTGCATGAAACTCTATATCTGATCCATAGATGTCTCTGTGGCTACAATCATCATCACATCCACTTGTTTTGATTGATTACACATCTTTTTATATAATTAATTTGGCCTAAATACATTTTACGCTTTACAATGATAACTCTATGATCAAAGGTTTACGACTTGACCTTGATCTCCTAGTTTGCATGTTTTCAATAAGTTAGATTGATTAAAAAAATTACAATTACTTTACTTGTCCCTCAAGAAATGGATTTAAAGATAAGATTAAGCTAAATATAAAACTTAAGTGTTTTTTTATGACGTGTAAGTCAGATCCACATTTTTTATAATAAAGCTATCTCTCGGTAGACTGGTGCTCGGGTTGCTCGGTAGTCTGCCTGTCAGTGTTCACTGTAAACTTGTCTGTTAGGTTCCTCTATGAACTTGTCTGTTGGGTTCCTCTATTGTCTTCTTTGTCGATCTACATTGTAGGTTGTGTCATCGGTTTATATTATAATCTGTTCTGTCAGGTTACATTGTTAACTATTCTTTCGGTGATCATTTACCGACGGCTCAAAAATTGTTTCCTTTGCATACTAATGGAAAAATATGATCATGACATGAGAGGATATTGAAATCCATAAAACACATGTTGAAAATTTAAGAAAGACTAATAAAGATTATGGGAGGGAAGTATGACGAGGTCATAGAGGACATACATAAAGCTATTGATAAGGTACTAATGAAGACTGAACTTGAGAAGTATTCATCTCCTAAGTATATGGCTACTAAGCCCAAATCTATTCTTAGAGGAGAGTCCTCCAAGCCTATAGAAATGAAAATTTATTCGCCTAAGGACAGAGATGATAGCAGTCAATGTTTTAGTACAGTCAAGCAACCAGACTTCTTTTTTGCTAGTGTGCATGTGTCTTTGGACACCTCACAAGTTGTAAGTAACCCTTTTAAAAGGAATATTGATACTGTTACTGATATTGATGGAAGTGGTGAAAATAATGAGATAGAGAAGGAAGTTGAAACTAAGGCATAACTAAAATAAAGTATAGTTGAAGCAATAAAGGAATCAGAAACTAAAGTTGAAGTTAAGCAAGAAATGTATCTATTTCTTTAGCTTTATTGTTGGCAAGTAGCAATAAAATTTTGAATACTAATGTTGATGGTATGGATGAGGATGAAATAATGAAGTTATCTTAGCTATCCTTTTCTAAGGCCAAGGAGAGATCAAAACATAAAATAGAAAAGAAGTCAAAGGAATTGGAAAGAGAAGTTGATAGCATTAACAAACTTCTACCCCTACCTATCACTTTCCACAGAAATGACACAGTTGAAAAATTGAACAAATTCCTAGGACTTTGATTCTTGAGAGAAGGCTGCAATAGTTAGAGTTGGAAAAGAGTACATGGTGAAGAAGCTAGAAGAACTATGTAAGCCAATAAATTATGATTTAGGTATACTAGACAACATTATCTCTAAAGCAAAGTCTTGTATAACTCATGGAAGAAAGATATAAGATTACTGCATAAATCCCCTTGTGCATTTAAAATATATAGATAATATCATTAAAAATGACAAAAGGAATTTATATGGATTGTTAAAGAGTTGTGGGTCCTTTCTGCAAACTATCACTGATTTGCATAAGGAAGTGTCTAGGTTAGACAAAATCAGTGTGGTTGAGATCAAGAAAAGGAGAGTGTTGGGAAGATTTGGTGTGTTAAGGAGTCTAATCACTCCTAAACTATCAATTCTAGAAAAACACCATTTAGATATGGAGAGAGAGAATAAATCTATTACTAAAGACATGCCTACAACACTAAAGGCCACAAGAATATCTTGTTTTTCTCTGAATGAATTGATTCATGTTGGTCAGATCTTAGTAAAGAAATGGACTACAAAGGCAAAGATCTTGGAAATCTCTTTCCAAAATGTACTTCACATGATATGAGTTTTTTGTGAACAGTCATGAAATTTTGTTATGTATATAGATACTATTTTTAGTACACCTTTTCTATTGATATCAAAGGGGGAGTAATGAGTATGAAAAATATGCACTTAGTCAATAGTTTGGTATTGAGCACTTAGTCATTTTTCACTAAGTGTTACCATCAATGATAAAGGGGGAGATTGTTGGAAAGTGGCCTGATCAACATCTCTTATAGGTTGTCACTTATGGAAATACTACTCATTGGCATGGTTGCTTGGAGTACAATCCAGTTTTGGATATTCAGTTTTGTAAAGATGACTAAGTCTAGGATGTAGTTAACAGAGTATGTAGTCACACAATTTCGATTAGCGAGCACTGTATGCATTGAACTAAGGTATGAAATCTTAGAGAATTGTACTATGGGATAGTATAGACCTTCAGTTAAGGTCACTTGAATTTTAGAGTTGACTAGACAGAGTTACAACATGTTGAAGTTAGGAGAAGATAGTAGAACAAGGATATAGGGCAGATTAATGGCCGTGATGATTAAGGGAGTAATTTGAGGAATCCATAAGTGATAATTTGGATTTGGATTGGGTCCTACCATAATTGTATTGGAGTATGATCACCAGCTATGTATTTTCTATTTGGTTAAGTGTTGGACACTTTTTTTATGTTCTTGTGAGCCGATTGGAAGAACTTTTTTGAGATCTATTATATAAGTAGAGTTGTTTTATGATGTGAAGAGATATGTGGAATGTGTAGATGCATTTTGATGTCAGGATCAAACATAATTTGGTGTGAGCTATAACTAGGACTACTTAAGCATAGCAGATGCTTGTATTGATCATTTTGATAAATTGTTGTAACATAGCAATTTTCTTTTGTAAGAGAAGTGTGCTCATTGTGTACCCCTAATAGGGTTTCTATCCTTTAACAAGGATATGTACTAAATGTATTATTCAGGTCCTAATAGGGCTAGCTCTCCTAACAGGGATACTTTACTCTTAGTGCATTATTTGTGGGTATCATCCCCACCAGGGTTTTCCCTTGGCCATGGTTTCCTCGTGAACAAATAATGGTGTTGGTGGTACCCTAAATTTTGAGAATTTAGAATTCTCAATCCATTATCAAGAAGAAACTTTCTCCATAATAAAAAAATCAAAGGAAGGAAGCTTTATAACACAAATAAATAGAACTAACTAATCGAAGCCTTTAGAAAATGCTGGAATTTTGACTTGGTTCAAAAATGATGGCGATAGAGGCTGAAGATGGTTGAATTTTAACAATATAAAAATGACCCAATTCGGTAAATCCAATTTTCTATCTCCAAAAGAAATACTATCTTTTCACCAGGTGTTTTGGATTTTCAGCCAAAGCCAAATCCAAAAGTTAGGTAGTTATTTTTTTAGTTAATTTATTGTTTTTTCAAAATAATTTGTAATAAGGGTTGTGTCTTTTCACCCTAAAGAGGTGTGAAAGCTACTCACACACACACACACACACACACACACACACACACACACATATACATAATGTAAAATGTAAAGAGAAAATACAATACAATATAATACAATTTCACATATTTGGATAGTTTTGGATCAACAACTGTAACATTGACTTGGATGTACTATTTTTTTAATCAAATAAAGATAAGTCCTTTTTATTTCACATGTGAAATTGTTTCATTATCATTTTACAATTAGTCCCTTGGATAAATCAATAGAACTTCTTCAAAGTGATAGTTTGATGTATATGCTTCCTGATCTGGTTCATAGTCTTTATTGTTAGTTGGTTTTCTCATTTTGCATAGTTAAATTTTGTTGATTGAGGCCTCAGTCAATTGGTCTATCATTTGAGAAGTAACATCCTTTTGAATTATCTCTGAACTTGTCTCAAGGTTGCATGTTCATTTCGTAACACCTTTGAAGTGATAAGTTTTCTTATAAAAGTATCTCTAAGGTTGAACATAAGACTGGAATGATATTGACTCTATTGCTTATGGTTGATTAAGGCACTGATCTTTCTTTCTTATTGGATTATAGTTATTCAGTTCATTGGTTATAGTTTTGTGATATCTTATCTATCTGTTCATTTCAAATTACATACACATTTACTAAACATTCTTTCAATTACTTAAATTATATCAGTTTACAGTTCATGATATATTGCTTTCAGTTAGATTTCTTTCAAGTTCCTTGCCATACTTGAGAGAGAAGGTTGAAGTGTTTCTTTTTTGTTATAAAAAGCCTTGTAACTTGAAGGATAAGTCAAGGTATAGGCTTACCAACCTTGGTTTTGTAGAGCAAGAATTGAATAGGGTTCAACCTTGCCTTGGTTGAATCTTGTTTGTTGGCCAAATCACTTGGGTTTCCTAGCATTAGATTGACAAGTCCATAGGAAATCCAATCTGTTGATTTGAGCACCAACAGACTGACGAATCTGCTGGGGAGTTGTTCAAAAGAATATTTTTGTATTTTACCTAGAAGCTCTAGTGCTATATTTAAGACTCTACTGGGAGAAAATAACTTAGAAGACAGTTAGTATTTTCATTCTGATAAGAAGGTGGCGACTCTATTGAATAAAGCATTTTAGTCAGTGACTCTAGTGAGGGACAAAACTCAGAAGGAGATGGTGGATTGTTTTTTCAAATGTATCCTTCATTTCAAAGAAAGCCTTTTATTCAAGATGGTATCAGGCTATTGAATCTTAGGAGATTTCAATGCATCCCAAATAAGTTATCCCCTAAAATTTCACAACTTCTACCAAAGTTCCATGGAGAATGGGATGAATCGACACTACAACACTTGGATGCATTTTATACATTCATAGAGGATTATGAGGTTTTTGTAGAGGAACAGCTGATGAGGCTATTTTTCAGGACGTTAAAACATAATTCCATACAAGTATATGAATCACTACCTACACAATGTATCTCATCATGGAGACAGTTTGAGAAATGGTTTCTTTATACATTTCATGATGCCAGTGGTGAAGAAGACAACATGTGCTATGAACGATATGAAGACCAAACTTAAAACATGAAAGAAGATCAAAATTACATTGTGGAAGAATAATTTTATATGTCCCCTTTGGATACATTCTTCAATTTGCAAAGATATGAAGGAGAATCTGCAATACATTTGTTCATGAGAATGATAAGGATTTATCAGAAAATGCCTTCAGATATTAGGCCTTTTGGAAGGGAATTAATGGATAAAATTTGTGAGTTAGGAATATATGATGATTATCAACTGATAATTCTTCTTGAGCAAGTATGTGAGGAATTGAGAAAAGAAAAGAACAATGACAGAGAAGAAGAAAATTCAAATCAGGTTGAAGAAGAATATGTACATGATAAGATTTGTATGGAGACAGGTATCAATCGCGATGATGGCGAGGAAGAAAATTTCCTCAGTACAAAACAAATTTCAGATTTGTTGGATGTTGAATATCATAAGTATGTTCAAAAGAATGGTTTAAATTTTTCCTATAATCATCAGGATGGGCATGATCAAGTTATATTTGATACAATAAAATCTCAAAAGAGTGAAACATTTGATGAAGGAAATATGTTTATGAATGGTTTTGAAAAATATGAAGAATTTTCTAGATATGGACCATGTGTTAATCCATTCTGTGAAATAAATGAAATCTCTTCAGACTATGGAGGTGAATTAGATACAATATATGAGCATGAAAATTTTTTAATAGAGATAATTGATGAAGAAATTTTTCTTGAAATAGATGGTGATAAGTTTTTGATTGAGTCTGATTTGGATACTATGCTAGAGGATATAAATACTTTACAAGGAATTGATTATAAGAATGATTCAACCAGTTTTTTGCAAAATCAGAAAAATATGTTGCAAAATGAAGGGAAAAAACAAATTTATGGCATCCAAATTCTTGGTCAATATGATGAAGTTTGTAGTCTTTTTTAGTCTCTATATGATACAAAAGGTGATTTTGAGTATTCCTCAGAGGCAGTGAGGAATGATAAAATATCAGATGAGCAGAGGATATAGTGGACTAATACTTATAGAATTGGTAATCTTCAAATCAGACATAAAGGAAGTTACAACAATCTATTCCCAGTTCGAATGACACAGGCAGGATTTGACCATGAAGGATGTTATGAACAAGTGGATCAAAATAGTAATCTGACCAATAATGATACATTTAGAATGTCTTGTTGCTAAAGGATCATAATCAAATCTTTGATAGAGGAAAGAAAATAATGTTCATTTTTTTTGGGGCCTGGGGCCACCCAATTTCACTTTGCATTAGATTAAGTGTAGATACGTGGTCTGCTTCTCCAAAGATAGTTGGAATCTTGCTATGCTCATAGGGAGAAAACGTGCACAGAAAAGAGCCACTGGTGGTACCCTAAATTTTGAGAATTTAGAATTCCCAATCCATTATCAAGAAGCAAGTTTCTCCATACTAAAAAAATCAAAGGAAGGAAGCTTTATGAAACAAATAAATAGAATTAACTAATTGAAGCCTTCAGAAAATGTTGGAATTTCAACCTGCTACAAAAATGATGCCGATAGAGGCTGAAGATGGTCAAGTTTTAAAAATATAAAAATGACCCAGTTCGGGAAATAAAATTTCCTATCTCCAACATAAATATTATTTTTTCATAAGGTGTTTTGGGTTTACAGCCAAAGCCAAATCCCAAAGTTAGGTAGTTATTTTTTTAGTTATTTTATTGTTTTTTAAAAATAATTTGTAATAAGGGTTATGTCTTTTCACCCTAAAGAGGTGTGAAAGCTACTCAAACACATATATATACATAATGTAAAATGTAAAGAGAAAAGACAATACAATGTAATACAATTTCACATATTTGCATAGTTTTGGATCAACAACTGTAACATGGACCTGGATGTGCTATATTTTTAATCAAATAAAGATAAGTCCTTTTTTATTTCACATGTACAATTGTTTCATTATCATTTTACAATTAGTCCCTTCGATAAATCAATAGAACTTCTTCAAAGTGATAGTTTGATGTATATGCTTTCTGATCCGGTTCATAGTCTTTATTATCAGTTGATTTTCTCATTTTGCATGGTTAAATTTTGTTGATTGAGGCCTCAGTCAATTGGTCAGTCATTTGAGAAGTAATATCCTTTTGAATTATCTTTGAACTTGTCTCAAGGTTGCATGTTCATTTCATAATACCTTTGAAGTGATAAGTTTTCTTGTAAAATAGTCTCTGAGGTTGAACATAAGATTGGAATGATATTGACTCTATTGCCCATGGTTGATTAAGGCATTGGTATTTCTTTCTTATTGGATTATAGTTATTTAGTTCATTGGTTATAGTTTTGTGATATCTTATCTATCTGTTCATTCCAAATTACATACACATTTAGTAAACATTCTTTCAATTACTTAAAGTATGTCATTTTACAGTTCATGATATATTGCTTTCAGTTAGATTTCTTTCAAGTGCCTTGCCATACTTGAGAGAAGGTTGAAGGGTATGTGCAAGATCATGAGGGGCCAAACTATGCCCTTAAGTGGCAATGAAAAATCAGCAAAATAAGGGTTAGTCAACTTGACATGAAAATTGGAACTAGCTATCAACCTAATATATAAAAAAGTTGTAAGAATAGAATCTGTAGGAAATTGAATCTAGTTTCTAAAATACTAGGCCTTTTCTAAAAAAAATTAAATATGATTGGTGAAAAGTATAGATTTCAATGCAGAAGTAGAAAACTTTCAGGAAAAAAAAAGAAGTAGGTGTATGTTTGACAACCTTAATCATAATGAAATGATAATATTTTTTTATAAGATTTTATATATAAGTAGTAGACTCATGCCCAAATGTGACGCATATTTTTGTGTAATTTTATTCCAAAAAAAAATTAATTATGAATTTTCTGCTACAACATTTTCAAAATAAAAAAACTCCAGTGTCTGACCACCTTAACTCATTGAAAAATTTAAAAAATTAAAAATAAAAAAAATTCCCTTATACTAGGCAAAGCATAAAATGTGACGCATTTTTTTGGATTTCAAAAATGTTATACCGTTTGAAAGTTATAGCTATTTTTCAATCAGTATATAAATCAGCACATTAGAGGTAACTCAATTAGAAAATAACTAATAATTACTTACCGAATTCAAAATTTGATAGCAATTATATCGATAGACAACTGATAATCTCCTTAAGATATCCTTTTTGTTTCATCAAATTTGGATGAAAAAAAAGTCATTAGCTACATGGTCGAAGTCTGGAACTCAGGGAAACAGGGGAAAAACACATTTTTGTGACATTTTTAGAGTTGACCATGTAGGTTTGGTGTACAAAGCAATACCGAGCCTAATTGAGTAACCCGATATTTTTGGGTACCCAAAAATGATGGCAAAATTTTAATTTTTAAATTTTCCCTCCCCTTTCTCCCTCCTTCATATGATATATTATATATCAAAAATTATATATTAGATTATGTATTATATATATTAAATATTATATAATATATATTAATATTAAATGTTACATTATATATATCATATATTATTTTATATATTATATATTAATATTTTTTTTACAATATATCACATAATATCTTCATATTTAAATTATATGTAATATATATATATATATAATATTATTGTATATATAATAAAATGAAGTATAAAATATATAATATATATTATATAGGACGTATTAGTATATAGGTTAATTACACGAGTATAAGGCATCCAAAAGGTTTCCAAAGGGGTCATAGAGGGTTCCTAGGGGTCCTAACACATGAGAAGGTGTACTAGGACCCCTTAGGTCCCTCTGTAACCCTCAGAGACACATTAGAATACTCAAGTGTGTCCCAAGGGGTCGTAGGACCCCTTGGGATACACTTGAGTGTTGAAATGTGTCGAAAGGGGTCATGGGGACTTCCTAGGGGTCCTAAGGCATGAGAAGGTGTACTAGGACCCCTTACATCCCTCTGTGATCCCTGAGACACATTAGAACACTTAAGTGTGTCTAAAGGGGTCATACAAACCCTTGAAACACACTTGAGTGTTTAAATGTGTTGAAAGGGGTCATGGGGACTTCCTAGGGTTCCTAACGCATGAGAAGGTGTATTATGACCCCTTAGGACCCTCTTTGACCCCAGGGACACATTGGAACATTCAAGTGTCTCCCAAAGGGTCCTACGACCCGTTGAGACACACTTAAGTGTTCCAATGTGTCGGGGGTTAAAGAAGGACATCCTAGGGGTCCTAACACATAAGAAGGTGTACTAGGACCCCTTAGGTCTGTCTTTGACCCCTGAAAACACATTGGAACACTCAATTGTGTCCCAAGGGATCCTACGACCCCTTTGGACACACTTAAATGTTCCAATGTGTCCCTGGGGGTCAAAGAGGGACTTCCCAGGGGTCCTAATGCGTACCCCTTAGGTCCCTCTTTGACTCCCGTAGACACATTGGAAAACTCAAGTGTGTCCAAAGGAGTCTTACGACCCCTTGGGAGACACTTGAGTGTTCTAATGTGTCCCTAGGGGTCAAAGAGGGACTTCTTAGGGGTCCTAACACATGAAAAGGTGTACTAGGACCTCTTAGGACCCTTTGTGACCCTCAGGGACACATTAGAATACTCAAGTCTATCTCAAGGGGTCCTACAACCTCTTGGGACACAATTGAGTGTTCCAATGTGTCGAAAGGGGTCATGGGGTCTTTCTCAGGTCCTAATGCATGAGAATGTATACTAGGACCCATAAGGACCCTCTTTGACTCTGGGGACACATTAGAAAATTCACGTGTGTTTGAAAGGGTCCTACAACCTCTTGGGACACACTTGAGTGTTCTAGTGTTTCAAAAGGGGTAATGGGATCTTCCTAGGGGTCCCAATGCGTGAGAAGGTGTACTAGGAACCCTTAGGACCCTCTTTGAATCTAGGGGACACATTGGAATGCAAAAGTGTGTCCCAAGGGGTCCTACAATATTTTGGGACACACTTAAGTGTTCCAATGTGTCAAAAGGGGTCATGGGACTTCCTAGGGGTCCTATGACCGTGATAAGGTGTACTAGGACCTCTAAGGTCTCTTTTTGACCCCCAAGAAGACATTAGAACACTCAATTGTGTCTCAAGGGGTCCTACGACCTCTTGGGACACACTTGAGCATTCCAAAATTTCAAAAGGGGTCAGGGAAATTCCCTATGACCCCTTTTGACATATTAGAACACTCAAGTGTGTCCCAGTGACCCTCAGAGATACATTAGAATACTAAAGTATGTCCCAAATTACAAATAACAAGTTACAAACTGCAATTATCCCCTATGAAGTCCCCATGACCCCTTTCGACACATTAGAAAACTCAAGTGTGTCCTAAGGGGTTGTAGGACCTCTTGGGACACACTTCAGCATTCTAATGTGTCAAAAGGGGTCATGGGCACTTCCTAGGGGTCCTAATGTGTGATAAGGCCTACTAGGACCCCTAGGAAGTCCTCATGACTCCTTTCGACACATTGGAATTCTCAAGTGTGTCTAAAGGGGTCGTAGAACCCCTTGGAAAATACTTGAGTGTTTTAATATGTCAAAAGGGGTCATGGGGACTTTCTAGAGGTCTTAATGTGTGATAAGGCATACTAGGAACCCTAGGAAGTCCCCATGACCCCTTTCGACACATTAGAACACTAAAGTGTGTGCTAAGGGGTCATAAGATCTCTTGGGACACACTTGAGTATTCCAATGTGTCCATAGGGGTCATGGGGACTTCCTAGGGGTCCTAACATGTGATAAGGCCTACTAGGACCCCTAGAAAGTCCTCATGACCCCTTTTGACACATTGGAATGCTCAAGTGTGTCCCAAGGGGTTGTAGGACCCCTTAGAAAACACTTGAGTATTCTAATGTGTTGAAAGGGGTCATGAGGACTTCCTAGGGGTCCTAATGTGTGATAAGGCATACAAGGACCCCTAGGAAGTCTTCATGACCCATTTCGACATATTAGAACACTCAAGTGTGTCCTAAGGGGTTGTAGGACCCCTTGGGACACAATTGAGCATTCCAATATGTCAAAAGGGGACATGGGGACTTCCTAGGGGTCCCAACATGAGATAAGGCCTACTAGGACCCCTAGGAAGTTCTTATGGCCCCTTTCGACATATTGGAATGCCCAAGTGTGTCTTAAGGGGTCGTAGGACCCGTTGGGACACACTTGAATGTTCTAATGTGTTGAAAGGGGTCATGAAGACTTCCTAGGGGTTCTAACATGTGATAAGACATACTAGGACCCCTAGGAAGTCCCCATGACCCCTTTTGACACATTACAACACTCAAGTTATTCCTAAGGGGTCGTAGGACCCCTTAGGAAACACTTAAGCATTCTAATGTGTCGAAAGGGGTCATGGGGACTTCCTAGGGGTCTTAGTAGGTCTTATCATGCATTAGGACCCCTAGAAAGTCCACATGACCCCTTTTGACACATTTCAACACTCAAGTGTGTCCCAAGGGGTCGTATGACCCCTTATGACACACTTGAGTGTTCTAATGTGTCAAAA
>MU225026.1:866496-884803 GCA_018584345.1 Thuja plicata | reverse complement strand
GGGTCCTATGAAAGTTCATTTGAAAAAAAAATGTAAAAAAAAAAAAAAATATTAAAAAAAAAAATCGGGTACCCGAAAAAATCAGGTACCCAATTTTTTTTGGGTACCCAAAAATATCAGGTACCCAAAAAATTTAGGTACCCGATTAGTCTTGTGCTTTGGTGTCAGGTTTTCCCAAGTGTACTGACACCCAGGCCTACTAAAAAGTCAAAAAATGTTTTCATGCACTTTTGGACGAGTGAAAAGTGGATTTTTTTCACATTGCCACTTTTTGGCCCCCCATGATCTTGCACATACCCTGACGTGTTTCTTATCTTCTATAAAAAGCCTTGTAACTTGAAATATAAGTCAAGGTATAGGCCTACTAGCCTTGGTTCTGTAGAGCCAGAATTACAGAGGGTTCAACCTTGCCTTGGTTGAATCTTGTTAGTTGGCTAAATCACTTGGGTTTCCTAGCATTGGATTGACAAGTCCATAGGAAATACAATATGTTGATTTGAATACCAACAGGTGTTATGAGTTGTTTACTTTATGTGCATGTTATATTTATTTCAGTTCTTGGATGGTTAAGTTTGAATTGGTACAATCTATTTATAAAGTGCTGTAATACTGATTCATCCCCCCTCTCCATATTTACTTAATCCTAACAATTCTTTCCTCTTCGCTTATGTGGATTGTAATTTTCTGGATTCTTGGCAGAAGTGGAGGGTTTCAATTTTTTGGGCTTTATGAATACAAGATGTTTGGGTATTAGGACTTCAGGTAGATAGTGGTTTCCAAGATTTACTCTATTGATCCAGTTAGTATCTGTAATCTCATTTGAATAATCTATCACTATAGTTTGGGACCCTTGGAACTAAGTTTTTGGGAGTTACAAGACTTTTAAAAAAATGATCTCTAGACCCTCTTCGAGAACCAAAGTGTCATAGGTGTGCATTAAAAATTCTATGTTGAGTTAATGGGAAATGAGTTTCTAGGTGGAGGAAAGTTCTTTGGATAAGTTCAAAATGTCTCAATGGGTTTAAAATCTTGATGAAATTCTTTGCAATTGGTTGAGTAAAGTGTGGGAAGGACCTTGGGAGGCCTAAGTTTCAAAGGTTAAAGTACCAAAGTCTTCTAAAGTCCTAAATGAGTTCTTTAAAATAATTAAGTATGGTTAGAGAAATGGTAAAGAAAAAGTTCCATATCCTAAAGGATAAAGTCCAAAAGTCCACTTGGGTACCCAAATTCTTGGAGTATATGTACTTTATGTCTTAGCAATTTTAGACTTCAGGTTTTGAAAATTTATAAGGTTAAAAGGATCTAGTCTTTGGGTCTAGTTGACACTCGAAGTTCTAAAGTGGGTACTTCATGGTTTAGTTGACTACAGGTTTCAAACTTTTGAGGGTTTTGAATCACATTGTTAATTTCTTTTGATACTTTCAGGACCATTTAAGTGGGTCTTATGGATTTTAAGGATTTGAGATATAGAAGGATTTTGAATTTGCGAAGTTCCAACCATCCCTCTAGAACCTGAAGCATTTTTCCAAGGTTTGAACACTAAATCAATTTTAGGGCTCAATTTGAGTTGTTAATGGTGATTTGTGAGGGTTTGTGGGGTCCAAAATTTCATAGATAGGAGTCACAAAAATTCATTAAAGAGTTAAATTAAATAAAGGAATAATTTCAATATGAATTAGGATATTTTTTGAACCAACATCGGATTTTAGAACTCCCAATAGGTAGTTTGTATATTCGAACAATTTGGGGCTACTAAATTTAGGGTACAAATTTGGAATTGAAGTTTGAGGGTTGCGAACCAAATGAAATCCAACTTAGTCCTAGCATATGAGTGGGAAAAAAATATTAACTAACACCTAAGATAATCCTAAAAAGAAGGAAGAAAATGAAAGGGAAAATTGTATAACAATGAAGAAACTAAACTAAACAAAATAGACAACAAAATAAATGTTAAAACATGGGAAGAAGGGGAAAGACGACCTTACTTCTGATGAACAATTGAACATTAAAGAACAATACACGACCACACCAGACACACACAATAAAAACCATAAGAAATAATAAAAAATAGCCATGGCACACATTATTGATCCTCAATTTGTGCTTAAAATAAAGGCTTAGGTTTGCTTATTTTCCTAAGAGCTTGATAGATGTTTTAGAATGTAATGTAATTGTAAATGGGCTCAAATGTCTCTTTAAAGAGTACTTTAATAGAATTTTTTTCCACCATTAATGATGTAATTGAGTGGGGTCTCCACATAGGCTTTAGAAACTCAAAGTTTGAAGCACATGCTAAAGAGGTTGGGAACGAGAAAAAAAATGGCCAGGGACATGAGGAAAAGGTACATAAGTCTTTGAGGGTTATAAAATCCTAAATGAATTATAGATAAAATGAAAGAGAATGGGAAGTGGGACTTTGGGAGGAATGAGAACAATAGGACCATTTCATAAGATCCCTAGATGGGACTCAAAGTCCCAAAAACACAACAAAACCAAAAAAATATAAAAGAAAAAGGGAAAAATAGGACAAAAAGACCTAAAAGGAACTTGAGACTAAGTTCTAAGATCCTTGGGAGGTCCAAAGTGTCGAAGCTAGAAATCAAACTACAAGAAAGAAAATGAGGACCTCATTTTGACTAGAAAAATATGAGGGCATATATGCAAGCCATAACAACTCCCTTCAAAGTTATTTTTCTCCATAGTTTAAAAAAATTGAAAAATAATTATTTTCATAAAGATTCTATTGTAAAGATAATTTTTTACTTTCATTCAATTGTCAAATGTTATTGACATAGTGAAACAATGTTACAAATAGATTGGCTAAATGATGTGATATATTTTTATTGTTGAATATTAAATTTATTACCATGAGAGTGTTGAACTAGGTGTGAGAAACTTTCCCTGTAACAAGCCAAAAGTACACAAAAAATTAAAAATAAAAGAAGATATAATTTTGGAGTACACAACATTGTCTAACACCCCTAAAAGCTCGTACATCACATATCCAACCATTAATACTATTGAACATGGTCTTTTTCCTATTGAAAAGAGACAATTGGGAGCCTTTTATTTGGTATATTTTTATGTACTACAAAATATTTATGTTTATTTTACAACCAACCACTAGTGTCTATACCATCTAATGGAAAATTGTACTTTCTAGGAGCATAGAGGTTACCTTGATTTGGAGAGTGAGAGCCTACTACAAGATTGGAAAATTGGCCTTTTTTTGCACCTAAGAGGAACACTTTTGTTGGGTGGAGAGAATAGAGAGTTTTTCATCAAAGCTACTATACTTTTATTTGATTTCCTTGTGCATTGATCAAGATTGTAATTGAAATATTGCATAATGGGTTATTATAGCTACTATTAAATTCTTAAGAACTACAACATTTGCTATTATAAAGATGGGCTAGAGTTAATAAAGAATAAAGTAACTAGATATACATGGAGAATTAATTAGGAAGTTTAGAGAAACACACTCATGTAGGTGCTTGAGGAATGAAAAAGAGTTGGATCTAAAATGGGTTAAGCTAGATTTAAATTATTGATTGATTAGCTCAAGGAGAAAATGCATAATGAAGAAATCCACCAAACAAGGTGAAAGTTGTTCCCAAAATCCTTTTTAACTATTCAAATACGCTTTGGGATATTAGTTCCATCATAATTAATAAATAATGTTAGATTGAGAGAAATGTGCAACAAAGTTTCAAATATAAGAGTACAATAACAAACAAATTTTTTGACAAAAAATGTAGATATGGAAAAATTTAATATAGAGTTTTAAGATGTATTTTAGCATAGAGAGAACATTTATAACTATTACTATGATGCTAGATACATGACCATATTTTAGATGACTAGATTATAAGTAGGGATAAAAGGGAAGACCTTATATGTATGCCTAGTATGTGAGCTCATAAATATACCTATCACATTTATAAATAATGTCAACTTGATGTTTTAGTGTGCTAACTACTAAGACTAAGAATATACTTATATTTGACTATCCTTTCTCTGAGATATGAAATGTTTGACTTTAGATAAAGCCAACCACTTACAATTGCATCACAAAAATTAAGTGATTGAAGTTTACCTGAGGTTAGTAGCATTTTTTAAAGATTTTTTTAAAAGTATTTGAGCTAAAATAATTCTCTCTTCACGAGATACTTTATGGAGAAATTATCTTGGCCAAGAATAAAAACTTTTTTTAAATATTTGGGAACTCTTGACATAAGGTTTCTAACTTTAAAAATAAAAAGATAACAAAAAGAAACTATCATAAGGGAAAATGTTTTAGCTTAAAACATGGCTAAGGGCCTGTTTGGTAGCTGGAATATGCCTGGAATTGGCATTATCTAATTTTGAGTTTTGTTTCTTCCATGTTTGTGTCCATCCAAAAAAATTAGAATTAGAAATTTGAAATTCCAATTTTGCCCCAAAATGGACATATGCATCTTCCACCCAAATAGGTGGAATTGAAATTACATCTTCCAATTCCACTTTTTCATAAACCAAATTGCATAATGATTTCGGGTCCACAAATTACTAGTATGTCCTCTGTAAACTTAGATCGCGGGAGACTGAGGTCAAGATAATTCAGATCCATCCTGAAATTGCCTTCTCCATTCCGCAATATAACCTGCTCCCTTAGGGTGAAAACTTGGGCAAAAATGACTATTATTCAAATATAAGCTGGTCCTTTCAGTTTCTTTGCCTCACCTCTTGCATCATATGAAGGTGAACTCCCACGTGCATTGGCCTCCTGGTTCCGAACCTTGAGCGAGCTATGTGCTATACTTACCATCATTAGCTCCAAGCATGCTATTGGATCATAATAATAAATTACAACACCATAATTGGACCAGTGGCAGGACTTACAGATATATTGCATGTAGCCATTGTAGCTATATCAGTAGTCATTCTACCAACTTTAGATCTAGCTGTTGTGTTCGCCCTATTAGCTTACAATTTAGCTGTTGTGCCTGCTTTGGTTGGGGGTTGTTGCTGCTTCCTTATTATGGTTTTGCAATTGGATTTGTATCTCTATGGTCCCTCTGCCTTAGCTACCTTTCCCTCCTGAATAGAAGGATCCAAAATTAGCTATGGCTTTTGAAATTGATATAAAAATGGAAGGGCTTCTGAATATGGGCACTGATTTTGTTTCTTTATTAATGACTATTATAACGCCACTTCGCAGATGTTTTCGAATGAAAACTACAGCAAAACGTCTTGGAAATCAAGAAAAATCCCACTTTGAGAGGCATCTTCTTAGTCATCTTTCGGGTGAACCAAACGGGTGCAGTCCATATTCCATAAATCATTTTCAGGAGAAGTATCTTCTAGAATTTCAGCATCTTCCAGAATTGACGGTATCCGACATTTGGTATTCCAGCAACCAAACGAGCCCTTAGATTTTGCAAGTTTGGTTGAAACCAAGATCCTTCTAGTGTGAGGTGAGAACATATGATGAACAATTATAGATAGCACTAAATTAGTAAAGATACTTGTATAAATGGTCTTAAAAGTTCTCTAACACAACTTGCAATAGATTTGTCCAATAATACAAGTTTTTGATTAAGTAAAACATGTTTTATAGGGTTCCTGAAACCCGAAACAAAGGTTTAAAATATCACATATAAAGCATAAAAAGTTCTCTAACACAACTTGCAATAGATTTGTCCAATAAAACAAGTTACACACATATAAATATGTTGAAATGAGAGAAATCTAATGCTTCTATTATCTTTACTTTACCCCTTGGAATGGGTCAACCTTTAAACAAAACATATAGTCTAGTTACAATTATTCAATATACCTTCCATTTGAGAATTTATTATAATAAATGAAATCTTACCAAAGACAACTACTACGACCCCATGTATGTAGGATAAGTCTTTTATTCTAATAAATAATAGGATGTTTTACAAAATACATGTATCATTATTTTTTAATACTATCTAATGATTGATTTACAAAGAATACATGTCCAACTAATTCTACTAATATATAATAAAATAAAAATTATCTATTTTATATTACCTTCAATTTATTAGAATCTTGATTTTCTTACGTTTGATTTTATACATGATATTATTCATCGTTATACTTTATGAATAATTTAATTCTAGATCCACAACCAACTTGTTTCTTCCACATCCCTATTTTGTTTATCTTGGATTCTAATTCTTTCGCGACTCAATACGAGCTATAAGCTATGTGTGGAGGTCGTGTATATATTAGTATCATGGTCATGGTGCCTTAACCTTAGGACTGATGCTACAAGTTCAAAATCTTGTCTCCATGCCATTCATATGGACGTAAAACCTAATATATACTAGATATTATTCATGCGATCACTTTTGCTTTGACCACGCTTCAAATTCATGTAAACTTTAGACCCCAAAATTCTGAATGAACGACAATCCAAAGTTTGTCTGTCTTGTCTTAAATCAGATACCCAGGTGTCCATCTCAAAGGGAATCCACATGTTCTTTCCATATCCTCATCTTCATGGTCTACCCGCGGTTTCTCATGGGTCGTTATCAAATTCCATTCCACATTCCTCTTGTACCCTTTTCATTTTCTCATAATGTTGGACTTCAAAGCCTTGCTGAGGTAAGATCAAGCAGTTCTCTTGCATTCAGACTTCAACTTTATGAAAAGTTTCAAACCTGAGATCTTTTATTAAAGGTGGCTGGGCAAGAAGTTCAAAACCACATATACCAAGTCAAACATGCTTCACAAGTGGATTTCAGAATCTCTGTAATATTCATTGAATGACACGCTCATGTCTATTTTAAGGCTTGGGAGTCATGTCCATGGGTACATCAGTGATTGTATACATTGAATGCACTCAAGAAATCATTAGAGTACACTGCTTGAGACCAAACTTAATATCTTGACCCCTACCATAGCCTAGATGACTAACGCAAGTGCATCTGATTAGATTAAATCTTAATGGTTGGATTTGGATTTCCTAATCAGAATGAGTTGACCGACATCCTGGGATTTGTGGTTTAGGGTTTCATATCTACAGGAAAGTCTTGCTTCCAGGCACCATGTCCACATGTCTTTCTTGGGCCTTCCCTTTCTTCTTATGATCTGCCAATGGATTCCAAGTGCTCAGTTAAGTAAAATTCATGAGGATTTCTGCTTCAGATTTTCTGAGCGTTTTTAAAATCTGTTTAAGTGAATGGATTACAACATTCATCGAAGATTTCGAGTTTGGTAGTATAAATCCTTGAGGTTTGAGCCCATATGATATCTTGATGCCTACGTGCTACTAATAGTCATGAAAAAGGATAACGCAGTAATGACGTGTGTACCTTATATATACTATGTCTCGCCATTGTACGCTTGCTCCAAAACTGCAACATAATATTGGGTCGCTAACAAGTTTTCAATAGCCTCTCCTTCAATTATAGTCATCGCATGACATATCTTGAGCATTTTAACTCTACATCCTTCCATTTAGGTAATTTCACCACGGGCATGGTTCATTTGATGGCTATCACATGTTATATCTAAGCATTTCTACATGTCTACATTTTCTATGATCCTATGTTTGTATACGGGTGAGGATTCGTCTAAGCATATTTTAATACTTGTTATAATATTGTTTATTTTATGTCTGATATTTTGAATATTATAGTACTAGTAGTTGAGAATTTAAAGTTGTTAGTGTTGATCATGAATACTGATAATTGAATGACATGTCTTTGTTTGATCTAAAAAGTAAAAAATCATGTGATGCCATATCAACACATGCTAAAACACGACTTAGTGCATAATTGTTGGTCTAACTTTTTGGGGCCATTTTGAACACCTCAACAAAAAACATATTGATGTGACATCACATTTGATGACGTGGACTTGAAATCTTACTCATAGGTAGGGTACTTGTCAAGTAAGCTATTGTAAAATTTGGAAGAGATTTGAAACTTCCACATGTAATTTAGACAGGTGTGAAGTTAGGGTACTCAATTATTGGATCCTTTCTCCTAAATAACTTCACATCATATATTTTCATCAATTCATGGAATCTTAACATACATACATTTAGAATAGATTAGATGCATAACTCAAAAGAGTTAATGATCAATGAAGCATAATTTTTTTAATTAAAGAAAAACACTTTAATATTAGTAGTTAAGTTTTTATTTTATGTAAGATTGAGTTCGATTGGGTGTTTGAAATATTTAGAGAATATGAATAATCAACATGCTTGTGGCTTTAGCTAGCTAGACTAGTTAAAATATGTCCTTATGAGGTTGACTATATCAAGATAACTAGAGATTTAAAACTATTACAAATATGAACTATGTGTTGTCTGAAAGTTTAGTTTAGTGGTGTTCATGTTTGTTTCAGGATGATGTAGTATTATGAGTAAACATATATGTGTTGACATTGGTGTATAAATATTGTTGGAGATGAGTATACATAGTATATCTATATGTTTTAGGTCTATCTCAGAGCTTTGGAGAAGCATTTAGGTGTTCGCAATAGGAATTGACTAAGTATGACTGTTTTGGTGAATAGTCTATCAAATAGAGTTCAATATTTTTGTTTGTACTATGGCACATTGATTGATATCATCTTGCAATTGCGGTAATGTTGGTGGGTGCAAAAGGATGTCAGATCTCAAATTTTACATTTCTATTTTGTTTGTAGTTACTTTAGTGTTGTTCTAACTATCAACCATGTAGAGATAATGTACCAATTTGCAAGAATGCTTCACATTCGTCTGCCTTCAGTTGATTTAGTGTTTCCATTTTCTAATATTTCTTTCTTAGTTTCATGTGATGTTATTTTGTGCGTCTATGGTTATTATAGAGTTTCACACTATACTTTGGATATGTATGGTTGACATGCATTAGCAATTCTATCATTTGGAACTAACTTGAGTTGTTTGGATTCTTGTGGTAGTGTGCAGATTTTAAGGTGATGATTTGGGATTAAAAAGAAGGTCTTCCTACATGGTGTGATTCTTCACACATCTTGATTTCCTTCCAAATGCATTGGGCAATGAATGTGGGGCTAACTATTTATGTTTTGCATGTTACATCTAATTAGGCCAACATTATTGATGTTATTTTGCATTGTGGATGATATATAAAGGGAGAGATCGTTTGGAGAATTGTGTGATGAGAAAAAATAATTGTGTATGGTGTGTTGTGTAAGAAAAAAGGTACAAAAATGTAAATGAGTAGTAATGAAGTTAGTTTTTAATGTTTAGAATAGTGAACTATAATGAACGTTTCAGATAATGTGTTTCTCTTCAATTTCACAATATTAATTCATTGTAATCATTCACAATGTCTCTTCCTCTGAAGAAGTGATCTTTAGTGCTTTAAAGGTCCATTGTATCTTTCCCTAAGGTTGTGTACCTTAGCTTACAAATCCAAATTAGGAGCAAGTGAGCTTCCTTGACCTTTTCCCTAAAAAAATATAATTAGTTTTCATATAGTCAGTTTGATTCTCACCGTGGTCTTTCCTACATTGGGTTTTCCATATAAAAGTATTGGTATCCTTGTTTGTTAGACATTTTGTTTTTTTTGTTTAAGTTTTAATACATGCTAATTCAACCCCCTCTCAATATATGTGTTTAACAATTGGCATCAAAGAAATGTTCCTAAAGGAACAGTCTACCAACTAAGGTTGATCTAGGATTTGAACACTATGTATGAATTTGAGAAATATTTGGATGCTATGGAACCAATGTAATCACAAGAATGAAACATTGATGTAGAAGTATATCTTGAAGGTGAATTGAGATATTGAAGATTAATTTTGAAGAAGGAATGAATACTAGAGACAATATTGAAATAAAGCAACATATCAAGTCCAAAGAATGCACTAAGCTTGAAGAAGAAGTTTCAGTGTTGAGGAAGAAATTAAAAGAGGCAAAAGAAAAAAGTAAGTCTGAAGAATGAACTTATCTTGAAGAAGAAGTTGTGATGTTGAGAAAAGAGTTGGAAGAATAAAAATAACAAATTGACAAGAGCTTGAAGCTCAAAGGTGTCAATGATCTGCTTGATGAGATGCTTGATTTTTACAAACCTTCTAAGGATAAAGGTGGTCTTGGTTTTAATGTAAAGGAGAAAACTCTAAGACTCCCAAAAAAGATGAAAAGGGAGAGAAAAAGGTCATGGATGAATCTTAGAAGGATTGTGAAGATAAAAAAGGTTTCACACCAGTTTAGAACAAGAAGAACTTGAAGAAGTCTACTGCTGCTCAAACCAGGTACTCTTCACCTTTCAATGGTAATTATTTTTCATGCAACAAATTTAGACACAGAGCTAGTGAATGTAGAAGTCAAATAAGATCTCAACCATTAATGGTCAATGTTACACTTGCAATAAGTTTGGACATAAGGCAAATGAGTGCAGAATTAGAATGATGAGAAATAGATTTGTGAAAATTAAACAATGCTAAAAATGTTCATTCTTTCAATGGATATTATTTGTATGCAACAAATATGGGCACAAGATTTTTGAGTGTAGATCTAATGTTAGAAGCAATGAAACTAGTCCACAACAAGAGTCTACATATTGCAATTTTAAAAAACCAGTACAAATGGCTAGGTTTTGCAAGGGAAAGAATGAGAAGATCTTTGCTTCGATAAAGAAGATTGATGTTAATGAGGTAAAAAAGGATGTAGATGACATGGGTGAAGAAATCTAATGAGAATGTAGAATGAAAGGAAAAGGGTGAGTTTTTACCCCTTGGTGGTGCAGATGTTCCCTCCAAAATCTAAATAGAAAGTAATTTTCTACGCGGAGATTTGATTGTAGATCTTAAGAACCTCCAGATGGTTTCGATTATTGATATATTTCAGAAAGGTAGATATTAGAAAGACACTTCTAGATCATTCCAAGTTTGTGTGAAGACTTGTGGGTGGTTTTACGTTTATTGTGAAAACTAAGTAGCAACTTTTTGGGGTATAACTACTTTGAATTATGAGCATTCTATGCAAAACCCTAAGTATTTGATGGAAAAAGATAATTGAGTTTTTGAATTTCTTTTGATCATTTGTGATCTTGCAAAATTGAGAGCTATGGTGTGTGAAAGGATATTCTCATGCAGTATTTTTTTCTAACCCTAGCAACCATTGCAATCAAAAGGTATTCATCAATCTTATGCTATTAGTTTTGGTTGTTGATCAATATGGATACACCAATTGTAGTAGATCCTGCATTGAAGCCATAACCTAGATACAAGTCATATCATTTTTGTGGTTATGGAGACAAATAAGGAAGGAACATTTTTTTATGTTCCATTGGATGTTGTGTACATGGAGGATGTTAGGGAATATATTCATTTTCCCCTAACAGAGACCACTCATGTTAAATTCAATGATCTATGTGGAAGAAGATAACCTAATGACATTCAAACCAGAGTACAAGCATATTTTAGAGGTGGGTCTCAACATCTAGAAAGAGTTTCTAGATTTTAGTTATGAACATGCACGAATACCAATCATTTTGACCTAGATCCACAAGAATACCATGTTTCTTGATTCGACAGACAAAATAAAAAAGGATGCAATTAGGGCTTTGATAGGATTGTACTTGAACACTCTTTTGATATTGAAGGAAGTGAAGATTGATATGGTTACACAGTTAACCGGTGCTTAGTTTGTCAAGATGGCGATGACAATTAAAGACATCATTGATCCAAGTGTAAGGTATGCGACCAAGGGTTTGGCATACAAAATTTACTATCAAAACGTGACACATCTTCCACTGCCAGTGCAATATACATTGCCTTTTAAATAGTGAATTTGAGAAGTTTGATCTCTACGAGCTTCTACGACAATAATTGTTGGACAATTTGGAGAAGAACTAAAGGACCAAATATCAGTTCATGTATGATTTATAGATAATCTGATTAGCATTCATGTTCATGGATGAGCTTCTGAGAATTAGGGTTAAAGCCTGTGATAAGTTCTCCCCCAAGGAGTTTAGATAAAAATAACATGTATACACCACCTTATATTGGGGATAGTTCAAGAATTTTTTGAGAGAGAGAAAGAGCACCCAGAGATTTGGTCTAGAAATATAAGGATGAAATCATTTTCTTTGGTAGCATGGACCGTTGTTACATTGAGGTAGTTCAACCAAGGGTTGCTTGGCTGTCAGAGCTGCCCTATGAGATCTTGAAGAAGAGGTTGAGAAGAACATTAATGTTTTGTTGCAATTGCCCATTGATATGTAAGAATAAATATTCAGAATAATTGTTGAGATATTAAAACCTTCATATCATGCACTGGCCCATTTGGGGACTGAAATTAGACTGGAATTGGCATTAGCTAATTCTAGATAATGCCAAATTCCATGTTTGGGTCCATGAATAAAAATGGAATTGGAATTACGAAATTCTGATTTTGCCCCAAAATGGGAATATCAATCTTCCACCCATAAAGGTGGATTTGGAATTTTGAATTCCAGATTTTACTAAAGCAAATTTAATATCTCGTCTGATCTGTGACATGATAGATGTGTAAATGTGTGTATGTGTGTATATACACAAATGTGTGTATCTATGTGTATATACACACATGTGTGTATATGTGTATATCTGTGTGTATATATATACATATATGCATATATATATACACATGTATGTATATATGTATACATGTGTGTATACACATATGTACACACACACACATATATATATACACACATGTGTGTAGTATATATACGTGTGTATATATGTATAGACACATGTGTATATATACACATGTATATATACATATACACACATGTGTATGTATATATATACACATATGTGTGTATATGTATAAATATGTATATATACATAAATGTGTGTATATGTGTGTATGTGTGTGTATATACACACATGTGTGTATGTGTGTATATATACACATATACACACTGTATTCAAAAAAATTAAGAAATAAACAATTAAAATTATTTATGCATCTTCTCAATCATCTTCCGGGTGAACCAAATGGGTCCAGCCCTATTCCGAAAATCATTTCTAGGATATGTATCTTCTAGAATTGTAGCATCTTCCAGAATTGACCATATCCAACATTTAGTTTGGGTACTGGAATACCATATTATGGATATGGTCAATTCAGGAAGATGCTGTATATTCAAGAAGATGCTTATCCTCAAAATGAAATTCAGAATATGGTCTGACCCGTTTGGTTCACCCGGAAGATGAATGAGAAGATGCATAAGGAATTTTAATTCTTTATTTTTTAATTTCTTTGAATATGGTGTGTATATATACACACATGCACACATGTGTATATATACATACATACATGTGTGTGTATATACACATGTATATATACATGTGTATATATATACACACATGTGTATATGTGTATATACACATACACATATACACACATACACACATGTGTGTGTATACACACACATACACAGATATACACACATACACACATACACACGTGTGTTTATACACACATACATGTGTGTGTGTATACACACATGTGTGTATATACACATACAATTTTATATCCATGTATACACACATACACACGTTTGTATACACATACACACATTTATGTATATATACACACATATACACATGTGTGTATATATACACACATATACACATCATACATATACACACATGTGTATATATATACACACATACACACATTTGTGTATATATACACATATATACACACATGTGTATATACACACATACACACACCATACATATGTGTATATATATAGACATATACACACATATGTGTATATACACATATATACACACATACATGTATATGTATATATACACACAAATGTGTATATACACACAAATGTGTATATACACACACATGTGTATATATACACACACATGTATGTATATACATCCTTATAGAAATATAATATACATCTTTATAGTAACAGATCCCACGAAATATTAAATTTGATTTTGTAAAAATTGGAATTGGAATTGGAATTCGAAATTCCAATTCCACCTATTTAGATGGAAGATGATATTCCCATTTTGGGGGCAAAATGAGAATTTCAGAATTCCAATTCTATTTTTTTTCAAGGACCCAAACATGGAATTTGGCATTATCCAGAATTAGATAATGCCAATTCCGGTCTGATTCCTGCTACCAAACGGGCCCAAACTGACCTAAAATATTCTAATGCTCATTTAGAATAGCTATTTCCAACTGCTACATCTCATACAATGTTTTCAATTGGGAGTCAACGTTGCGTTCATCATTTATAAAACTAAATCATCTATTAAGATTCTTCCTTTTGGGATTTTCGGATGCATCCCTTTTTCAACTCCCATCTCGCGGAACTTCCATTCACGTTGGGAAATATCTTTAAGACTCATCTCTCATCCATTCTATCTTCCACCTCCATAATTACCTATCACTATTCCTTATCTTTCTTGATATTCAAACACAAAAAAAAAAAATGTTGAAGAGATTCAACAGCTAATATTAAAAAATTGACATGTTTACAACGGTTCAGATCTTGCGGGTGTTACGAAGACATTGAAACAATATGCAAAGAATATCATGCCGATGTTGTGTCACATCCCTCTCTCGGTCATTATCCTCTCCCATATAAGGATGACACATAAAGTGATTATAAGCTTGTGGAAAGATGTTTCAAATCCCACTGTCCACATTAAATAACCAAATCTACAAATCTTCTTGCAAATCCATCGACCAAATCTGGAGGATAGGATTTCAGCCCCTTTTGTTGACTGTTGGGAGGGAGTCGGTGGAAGAACTCCTTGGCCCTCTATAAAGAGAGGCAACAAAAATCGATGGAGAGGGAGTGGGGATCGAGATGGCAGAAGAAAATAAAAACAGTGCGCAAGGAGAGGAAGGGTAGAGAGAAAATAGGAGCCACCGCAGGGAAAAGAGGAGGCAGTGCATCAGAGAGGAGAGGACAGCGCTTGAGGAAGAGAAAGAAAGCACAAGAAAGTTAAAATCCCAGGTTTTAATCTTAAAAATTTTATACTCCCATTCTTGCAAAACTGCTGTTTGAATGATTAAATAGATCTGGAGCTAATAAAGATGAAGGAAGTTTTATTAAACACTGCCAGATTTATGAAATTATTAGTGCCTCGAATGTATTCTTTTTCTGATATGGCAGCCTTGTCTATTTCTTTTTAATTTTTTCATGAACTCTGAATTTTGGAAAATGCAAGGAATTATTTGTTGTGCTGGTAAATTTTCTTTCTTACTGTAAGATTTTTGGCTGAAGTCAGTCTATGTTTTCATAGGGTTAGAGCCATGGTAATTTTAGCTGGATTACCAAAGTTAACCGTAGTCACTGCTATTTTATAGTAAAATTTCTTTAATTTAAATAATCCATAGAATGGAAATCCAGTTGTATTTTATTTGTACGCCTCTAGAAATTGCACCATGAATTCCCTTTAGTAAACTATTTTGCCAAGATTAGATTCTTTTCTGGTATTTCAAATATCTCCAAATCATAATAGTAAATAGTTTTCTATTAAAAACAGATTTCTTAAAATAGATAATAAGATGAAATTGTGTTCTTTTCCTAAAAAGAAGCTTTGTGAAATTAGTTTAAAGACTACTATTTTCAATTTCTCCTAAAATAGGATTTACGTTCATATTGAAAAGAACATTATATATGTGTGTAAAATGCATTGTTGTTTGGAATGTCATCCGAAATACGAATTTGTTATACCTTTGTTTAATTTTTAAATAAGAGCTTTGAGAATAAGATTAGACCTCAAGACACCTTCGATGATTATGTGTCTTCTGTGAAATTAAGTGAATATGAGTGTCCAATCTGGAGTTATTTTCTTGTATCTAGCATAAAGATTACTTACTGAACCAGAACAAAAATTCAAACTTCACTAATGTTATATATATATGTATAAATAAATCTTTACCTTATTACTTGATAAGTAGTCAGAAATAGGTATGCCACTGTACGGTTTAGAGTTGATATGGGTAAGTTTTCATCATGTTTATATATGTACTGAATTACCCATTTGTTGTGTGAAATTATGAGTTTCAGTGCATATTAAAATTAGTAAGGAAAGGGTGTAGTATGTGGAATACCAGGAAAAGGTAGTATATTATGTTCACTACCTACCAGTAGAAATTTGGCACTTAATTGCTTTGGCCAAAGCTATGGAAACACATGTTTTCTTAAATGTGTTGGTTATTTATGTTTCATCTTCCTGTAATCTGTGATTAGTTCTACTTAGACATATGTGGAAAGTAGTTAGTTTCACAGACACACCAGATTCCTTCCGATCCATCAGTGCCGAGAGATAGACTTCTTGGGCAGGGTCGGTGCACTCTTTGTTTAGGATGAGCCCCGGGGGAGCTAACCATTCCGTGGTTGGGTGGAATAAACCCCTGAACCACACTCCCGTCTCGAGAGTTGCAGATGGACAGGTGTCCGATGGCTTAGGAGACCGGAGCATTGAGATGGACAGTTGTCCGATGACATCTTGGATATTATTTAAATTGACCTTTTGGTCTTGAACATGTTGTATATATGAATAATCCTATTTATGATGTAAGGGTGCACGACGTGATAGTCGGCATCCTGATATTGAACCTTGTAATTTTACTGATTTTGGAAATGTTAAAGTTTCGACAGAATGGTCAATTACTTTTGTGTATATTACCTTTTTTGTTATGTCGAATAATTGAAATAGAAATTTAGAGATTATGTGTATTTTATTTTTATATCCTAAGTTTTTATGTTGACCAGTCCATAGCGATTGACCGTCTATGACTATTGAATTGACATTCGAAAATATTTGTCTTTTTGTGCTTATGTGGCATTAGTGGATTTCTCGGTCCTTACATGTGGTATGAGAGCTGTGTTTAAACACTAGGACCTTGGTCTACTGTTGCTAAGTTGCATACTTATACCTGGTGCAGGAGTTAATCTGACACCATGGATACTAGGAATAGTAAACGGGCTAGTTCTAGCAATGATCTGAATAGTGAATCTAATCAGAGGATAGATCAGATCTTGGTTCTCTTGCAGTAGCAGGGTGATCATATGGATCATCTGGAGCAAGATTTGAGAGGTAGGCAGAATGATGAGGAGCGAAGAAAGAGAGAAGAAGACCTAAGGGTAGAAGCTCAATGAAAACAAGAGGAAGATTTGAGGCTGGAAGCTCAGCATAAACAGGAGGAAGACCTGAGACTGGAAGCTTAGAGGAAAGAAGAGGAGGATAAGAGGAATGAAGAACTATTGAAATGAGATGCTGATTCTAGGGCTACAACAGTACCCAATAACCGAGAAAGAATAGTAGAGGAACTAAGTCGGGACCTCAAGAAGGTTGTGCCTCCTACCTTCAATGGTAAGACCATTGGTGATGAGGCAGAAGCATGGATTATATCCATGGAAAAGTACTTTCATGTTCGCAATCTTTCTGGCGAATCTAGAGCGATGTGGGGTGCTTTTCAGTTGATTGGTGAAGCTGGTACTTGGTGGAATAATGAGATGGCTGAAAAGAGAATGCAACCTGGTGAGATCACTTGGGAATATTTTCTTGTACTCTTCCGTAAGAGATGGTTGCCACAATTATACTATGATCGAAAAGTAGCCGACTTCCAGAACCTGATACAAGGAGTATTGTCTGTTACTCAGTATCATGAGAGGTTTTGTCACTTAGTTAAGTATGTACCTCAGTACCAACAGGATGAGTGGTTTAGAACCCGCAAATTTATTCTTGGACTACATCCAGAGATAGGATCTGAGGTCGACATGCATGAGCCTGAAACTATGGACCTTGCCTTTAGGAAGGCATTGAGACAAGAACAAAAATTGCAACAGGTGTCTACTATAAGGGGTAATCAAAGGACTAATTCCTCTCAGGGATTTAAGAGGAAATTTTAGGATAACCGACCCAAGGATTCTGGACACCAACAAGTCCAAAATATGAGAGGTAAAGGTCGAGGGAATGCAGACAGGAACACCAACAACAATAATGGTGCTCAGTATCAGAACAAAGGTGCCAACCGAAATGGGAATAATAGAAATGACAATTGGAGGAATAGGCCTAAGGGTAGGAAAGGACCACTGGATGGTTGCTTCACTTGTGGAGGTGACCATTATGCTAGTACATGTCCTCAGCGTACGGTTCACAGAGATGGGAAGGGTACCCAAGCTCAACATCTAATTCATGCAGCTATTGACCGTAGGCAAGCCGACTTTCAGGCTACTCCAATCCAGCTGACTGGTAAGCTTTTTGGCCAAACTGTTTCCATTTTGATTGATACTGGAGCTACAGAATGTTTCATAGATCCTAGAGTTGTTTC
>MU225026.1:844557-861071 GCA_018584345.1 Thuja plicata | reverse complement strand
TAATCTGTGATTAGTTCTACTTAGACATATGTGGAAAGTAGTTAGTTTCACAGACACACCAGATTCCTTTCGATCCATCAGTGCCGAGAGATAGACTTCTTGGGCAGGGTCGGTGCGCTCTTCATTCAGGATGAGCCCCGGGGGAGCTAACCACTCTGTGGTTGGGTGGAATAAACCCCTGAACCACACTCCCGTCTCGAGAGTTGCAGATGGATAGGTGTCCGATGGCTTAGGAGACCGGAGCATGTAAATGGACAGTTGTCTGATGGCATCTTGGATATTGTTTAAATTGACCTTTTGGTCTTGAACATGTTGTATATATGAATAATCCTATTTATGATGTAAGGGTGCACGACGTGTTAGTCGGCATCCTGATATTGAACCTTGTAATTTTACTGATTTTGGAAATGTTAAAGTTTCGACAGAATGGTCAATTACTTTTGTGTATATTACCTTTTGTGTTATGTCGAATAATTGAAATAGAAATTTAGAGATTATGTGTATTTTATTTTTATATCCTAAGTTTTTATGTTGACCAGTCCATAGCGATTGACCATCTATGACTATTGAATCGACATTCAAAAATATTTGTCTTTTTGTGCTTATGTGGCATTAGTGGATTTCTCGGTCCTTACATGTTGAAAGGTTGAGAATCAGCTAGTTATGCTTAATTTTGATGAGTTTTTGAAGGAGTCAAATGCATTCATGGTTTCGCATGGAGATCAAAGTAAAAATGTTCATGGCATAAAAGATGATGATTTACAAGTGTAGCCTCCTTGAAGAGCCTATTGTTACGTTGGGAATTTACAAGTACATCTCATACTGCAGATGCAACCAATGTTGTTCTTGATGGTACTGATTGTGTCATGCTTAGTGGTGAGAGTGTAGCAGGAGCATATCCTGAGTTGGTAGTAAAGATCATGATCCATATCTTGTTAGGCATGAAAGGTCTATAATGTTGATGGGTTTTCTCTTGAGTGCATCATCGTTTTTATTTGTATTCATGATGATAATACCCTAATATCCATAAATTCCCACACTAATAAGATAAGCTCTTGATTCATTAGGTTTCGTTTGAAAGAATTTGATTAAATGCACATGTCTTTCTTTACGCAAATTACATTGCCATGTTCTTTAATATTAATGTCCTAATGTGACCAAGAAGTCTGTATCATTGGTAAAATTTGAAAAAATTTAGTCTTATAGTATCCAGGTAGTTATGAATATTGATATGCTATTCAAGGTGATTTTTCCGCATGAATTGAACTGCTGGCATCTTGAAGATCGGGGAAGACCCGCCTTGGTGACGAGTTTGAGTGAATTATTGATTTCTCCTTTTGTTAAAGCCCTGTGAGACATGAATCCCGACATCAATGAGAAATATAAATACATTCTTCATTCTTGAGCATTAATTAGTATACTTTAAAAGCAAATAATTTTCTATACAAATTATCATTTTATGGCTTCAAAATGATTTTAAAGGGTGATGTTTTGGTCACGACTCAACCCATGAGACTCCTGCTTTTTAGGACTTCTATGCGACATTTTGACTTTTGTCAACCTAGTTGCTATGTTTTAGACTTGTGTAGATATGCTTTTAGCCGCTATGCTTATGCCTTAGTTGCTATTTTGATTGATGATATTGTTGATTTTTTATGATCTTATGTTGAACACATGTTATGATGATATTATGTTTTGATGATGCAATATGTATATGCTATATTATGATGTCGTAACTGATGATGATGTTATATTGATGATGATATTACATGTTATTATATAGCATCTTGATGATTACTACCTAATTTTACATGCATACATGTGGAAATATGATGAATTAGAAATGAAATGTGATATGATTTCACTCAATTATGGTTTATGGTTACTAACCTATTGATGTCGTTTTGAGTATGTCGGAGGTTTCGGAGGATGAAGGCGGGGTGTGGAATATTATGCATTCATGATAGATTGGAAAAGCTTTTGTCTCTACCCTAACTTATGTGAATATATGTAGAGCTTTAAAACAAGTAATTTCAAGTTATTTCATGACTAGAATAGGTATCATTGATATGTTTGTGAAGTGGTAAAATAATTCAAATATAAATGCATTTGTTGATAGTACCATATTATGTTGTTGGTTGTTATTGCAATATATAGTTGTCTTCATAATTCAAATAATCGAAAATATCTCCTTGTTATGAATATCATTTTAATTCCATAATAATTGACTTAAACAAAATAGATTAAAAAAATTCTTCTATAAAAACCTTTTTTATCATCTGTGTTTTACAAATTTAGTTATATGAAAATGATGAAGTTAAAAGGAAAAAACCCTCACATATGATGAGATTATCATACTCTTTCAAAAAATTTAATCGAATGGTAAAATTAACATCATTAACCTGAAGAGGCAATCAAGAAACAGTTGGGGGAAAAAAGAAAGTGGTGGGCATTAAAAGCAAGAAATTGGATCTTTAAAGAACATGACCATCTTCGAGAAGTGGGTTTTTGCCTGCAATAAAAAGAATGGTTAGCTTTTAAAAGAATGATAGTCTTTGAATTAGGATTTTTTTTTGAAAAGTTGGGGGAAAACAATAACAAGAATTTGTAAAAGCTGGAGTAGAGGAGCCACTCCTTGGAGCTCACAAGGACAAAGCAAGTACAGAATGCTCTGTTTAAATCTAGGTTCCAATTCTTAAATCCACGTATATGCTACATGCGTTTGATTCTGTATTAGAGGGTTATTTCTTTAAGTTATACGCTCTTGAAAATTGGGAATGTGTTTTTGTTACCAGTAGAAGCTACCGGGTGTCCTTGGAATTTCTAAATTTCCCTTGCTGTTCAATATCGTGGTTGACATGTTGTGGATAAACAACAATTATACTTTTTCAAATTTTCCTTACCCCGTGCATACATCCCCAATGTAGTATGAACTTGTAAATCAGATTCTCGAAATATTTTGAAATTGTCAGGTCATTCTTGGAACAGTACCGTAAGTCTTTTACCAAATCATGTTCAAATCTGATTAAAAAATAGTTAAAACCAGTTATTATAGCCCTAGATATGCTTTTTCAGTTGTTGATAAATTGAGGATTTATGTTATTCCTTTAAGATAGAAACATTGTGAAAAGAGAGATGTATAGTTGAATGGTATACAAATTCTTATTATTTTGTCTCCAGAACCACAGCTCATCTCCACCAACTATTGTATGGTGTAGAACAATTCTTAAAGTCTCGGTCAGTGGACAAGTCTATAATTCTTTGCTATGTAAAACTTAATGATATGTTGTTAGTTCGACTGAGCCATAGCATTCTTTAATGCTTGATTCCAAACCATAAATGATAAGTTTGGATTCACGCCGTTTGTATTATCATAAAGAGAGAAATTGTTCGAACCATGACCAAATTGGGTGCTCTTTCATCTTTGTTTTACTGCCTCTTCTTTAAATTGTTTGTGCTACGGTTATGGTGCCAGGATAATGTGTGGTGTAAATGTGCTGTTAATCTGCAAACAACTAAACACTCAATAAATCATTAGATTAGGGGTTAGAAATCATCAAATTTTAATTTTAATATTGTGCTAAAAACTCTCAAAATTGGCTTATTACTTCCTAGATGAAGCGAGTGTGATTCTCAATAGATGCTCATCAGATTGACTAATGAATCAGTGACTAGACAACTTCAAAATAGAAGATTCAAAGGTGAGCATGATGTATGAACTTTCATACCTTGCTCTTCAAGATATTGAAATGATATGCAAAATGCCACAAAGCTAATGCATGAGATAACATGAGATTAATCTAACAAGATGCAACAGAATACTAAGAAGACGAAGTTAAGATTTAACCATCTTACAGAAAAATGCAAATACTAAGCTAGCATGAAAATGCACTTCTACAAAATGAGAATACCCTAAATTCAAAATGACATTATAATTTTACTTCCACAATGCATCATCTTTCAACAAGGACATCTATCCCTTTTATAGAAACTTCTTCAAAATTTGAGATTTGACCATGAAGGGTAGTTGAGATGCATTTTCCTTCAATCCATGTGAGCTCCATCCATGTGAGAGGCTATTGATTGGTCAAAGTTATGTTTGTTGAGGGAGGATGAGGACAAATTTGGTAAATCCCCTCTTAATCACTCTTTTAATTAAGGATTAAGTGTGCACACCCATGTGTGAATGGGTTCTTTTAATAAAAGTTTAAGAAATTTTATTTAGGTGTGCAATGTATAGGGATTAATTGATTTTTCAAGCTTAACTTAGGATTAAATTGATGTTTTGATTCAAGACTTTGATTTTAATTATGCAAGGGCGATTATTAGGGTTTTCTTGCACAATTAAGGTATAGCGTTGAAGGCCTTTAGGTTTTAGGATTTTTAAGACCAATTAATTAAATTAGGGGCTATAGGTTTACTAGACCAATTTTAGGTGATTATATTTTCCCCTCTTTGAATCAATGTGCTAGCAGCGTGTTTATTCAAAGAACATCTGATGGTAGATCAAGAATATCTTGATTCAGAACCGATTCAGAACTTGATTGAACGAAGACCGATTTGAAGATTAAAGAGACTAGCTTCAGACTTGATTGAGCGAAGACTAATAGAGAGATTGAAGATGTTAGCTCCGAACTTGATTGAGTGAAGACTGATAGTACAAACTCTGAGCTTGATTGAATGAAGATCGATAGGGAGATTTGAATATTCAGCTTGATGTGAAGAGATGAAACTAAATATCCATCCAAAGCATATTTTGTGATTTTTTTTAGATTGGTTTAAATGACCAATCAACTTGATGTGGTGTGATGAGATTGATTTCCATTTTAGTAGATTTCTAGGGATAATTGACTTGATATGGGTTTTGATGATGCCAATCACCCAACTAGGAGGCACTACCACATTGATGTGATGCGATGAAATTGATATGCCCCTAGAGATTTAATCAAGTTAGATGTCTGGCCAAGTGACTTGGTGTGAAATGATGAAATCACTTGTGCAGAAAGAATCTTTATTTTGATATGGAGATGAGATGCCCCTAATGATGAGGTTTGTCGATTAAAATTATGATTGTTGATATATTGTTGCTGCCTCCTCAGGATTGAAATTAAAATGTTGTTAGGGTGAAAAGCTGGATTGTGACAAATTTGATTATTGGATTTCACTAAATTGGATTGAAGCTTGATTCGAGATAATTTGACAGAAGATGATTGTAGAATACTGAGATGATGAATGATGAAGAAGATTTGAAAATATTTATTTGATTATAATTATGAAGAAGATTTGAAAATCTTGCACCAATTTGAATTGGATCAATCATCATTTTCAAATCTTCTTCATCAATCACCATCAACCATTTTCCAAGAGCAACACCTTTCTCTATATGAATCTTGGTTTACATTTCCTTGTAATCCTGATGCAAAATGTTTCCATGAAGTATGTTAGGGGTATAATGCATTAAAGGAAAAGGTCCTGGATTCTGCTAAGTCTTTTGTAACAGAAAACACCTTTTTCTTGGTAATTTGAAGCCATCAATGGAAACTTACAATCCTAAACAATTAGTATACCATTGATGGGTTCATAATTATTAAGTGAAAGGGATTTCTATGGTTCGAAACCCCCTTTGGTGATCTTACACAGATCCACATAGACACGACATGTTCCTTAGAAGACTTTTAATCTCACAACAGTTGAGAAACATAAATGTAGGCATCATGGTCACAATTATTTGGAGACACAACATAATTGACTGGTATACCCAGACGATGCAAGGAAACCACTACTCCTCCAGTTCAAAGTTGACACTGTAATTTTTCAAAAACCATAGATAATGATGGGTAAGTTGAATACAACAGAGAGAGATGAATAAATTAAGGGAGCAGAGGCCGAATGGCCATAAGGACAAAAATATTCCAGGGTTTACGGAGATTATAATTTCCATATAATTTTTGCAAACCCTATATTATTTTGGATGTTATGGCCCTCCTCCTCTGCTCTCTCAATTTATTCCTCCCCCTCTTTGTTGTATTCAAGTTAACCATCCTTATCTATGGTGTTTGGAGCCAATAGTGTCAACTTAGAACCAAAGGAGTAGTGGTTGCATTGCATCGTCTTGGTATATTACTCAATTATGTTGTGTCTCCAAATAATTGTGACCATGATGCCTACATTTATGTTTCTCAGTTGTTGTGTCCCAGGACCCCTTATGACCCTTTATGATCCCTAAGAATATATCTTAGAGGTCTTAAAGTGTCGTAAGGGGTCACAAGAGGCTCCTAAGAAGGGCCAGATGAGCTTCCACCTTCACGTGGTTGGCCCTATTAAGTAGAGAATGTTCAACTATTCTTGAAACAAAGAGAAGCTCAATATTTCAGTGTCCCAGAGACAAAAAAAAATTGTTTGTAGTCTTTTGTTCATGAAACTGTCAAAACCTGTTATGCTTCTACAACTCATCAACACTAGAGGTCTAAAGGAATCAATTATTTGGTCAATTATGAGAAGGTAAACAAAAAGATAATATTATTGTATCTTTCATTTCTTTTATCCATTCATATTTTCTGCCTTCTCTTCATCTTTAGTAACATATTGGATACTGTGCAGTGTACATAAAGTCAAGGCGGTGATTATTCTCGATGATCGACAGGTATAAGTCTTCCAGGCCTTACCTAGTAGCTAGGACTAAAGATAGCAGAGCTCAAGAGACCATAATAGTTGGTCTCCATCTTTGGTCCATACGATTGAGGAAATGTTTTATCTTTTGTTAGCTCATCAAATGCGGTGATCTAAAAGAATTTAATAGATGGTATTTTCATGTATAATGTACATTATTTTAGTTTGACGCTGCACAAATTTATCTTTCCCACACTTGTGGACTGCGGGGACATCGATAAATAAACATCCCCTCCCGTGGCCTGAGTAATGCAGGCCATGGGAGGAGATGCTTCTTTATCATTGTCCTCGTAGTCTACAAGTGCACGAAGTAGATAAATTCATGCAATGTCAACTTAAATAATATACGTTATCATAAACATATTCTATTAAATTCTTTCAAATCCCTGTATTTGATAAGCTAATGAAAGGTAAACTATTTTTCAGTAATATGGACCAAAGATAAAGACCAACTATTATGGTCTCTTGAGCTCTGTTATCTTTAGTGTGTCTGTCTGTCGCTTTTTCAACGCATGTAGAAATTGTTTCACCAAACGTTTAACAACCACAATCTCTATTTCGATGCAAATAACAACCATTTTTTTATGACAGAGCTATACATGCAACAACATGATCTTCCTTTTAACGTTTGTATTTCGATGAGCCTTTGGTCGCATGGTCTAAAGTGTTGGTCATTTGATCCACGATCATTGTATACCACACACCTGCCTTTTTTGACATATTATTGGTCGAATATATGACAAAAATCTAGGGTGTTGAAAATGAGACAAAAATAGTTTGACATCCATATTGGTCATATGTTCTACAATATGGTGTTAAAAAATAGATGAATGCTCGTCAAAATTTTGGGTGGAATTTACTAGTGTTTGGGAAAGCTTTGTTAAGATCTCAGAAATCTGTGCATACACGAATAGATTTGTCAATGTTTAGATACATGTACAATGTTTGAGATCCATTCAACATAAGCTCTAGCTCATACAAATCCAACACTCGAGAGTTTTTATAATTCAACTTTGACTAGGAGAGCTATGTGTGGACACATCTTTCATAATTTCTATTTCACTGGCTTAACACCAGGAGCTATAGATAGATGATGCATAATTATATTAGTGTCCAGCCCTGGCATGTTTGCATATGTCCAAGAAAAATTAATTTTCTTTTCCTTAAAGAACTTAGTGAACTATTGTTTTTCATCTGTTGATAGAGATTGAGCCAAATGTGTGATCTGAGGTGCTTCAGCTATCCCAAGATTTATAGTCTATTTTGGCTCTATCAAGATTGAAGATCTATCTTGAAAATAACTAGGTAGACTACCAAGTACCTCATCCTCGGGTGTCTCAAAGATATTTTCACCCTTAGATACGTCTTTTGTTTTTACTTTTTAGGCTCTGACACCGCTACAAAGTGTTTTTCGCCATTACAACACCTGTTCTTATTCAATTTTTATTTTATTTTATGACTAAGGTACTCGATATTTGTCTCATTCATGTTTTTTTTCTGGTTCATTGGTGGAAGAAAGTACATGCTCAATAGCATTAAGGTAGCAGGCTATTTCATAGTCAGTGGAAAGAAGGTAATGTAGGCTGCTGGTTTTGTTGTGACCAATCAATAAGGTTAGGGTACATGAGTGGAAGGTTCCAACGCATTGATATGGGGAAGGTCATCTCTAATGATAATATGTTCAAAGTCTATAAGGTATCCCTCAAAAGTACCTAGATCCATCTGATTCCTAGCATGGCTAACTTGTTTAATAAAAGTAGCATATAAGTTCATTTTGTCAGGTCCTACGGGTGACTCATCGACCACTTCAGTTTGGTTAGCATAAGTATGCACCACATCTATTCCCACTTCTAGTGATTCGAATGAGAGAGAATCCCATTCATATTCCTCTGAGTCAGTCCTATTTTCTCTTTGCAACAATCATGCCATGTTCTTACGAATACGTTCTCTATTAGGATCTTCAATATATGACTCATCATTTTGGTGCGATGTAGAAGATTCATCATCATTTTCTATTGGATATCCTTCTTCATTCCAAAGGATGGCAGTAGAGGGAACAGAGTTTTCCCTATCTTAGCTAAAAGTTTGAGTAGGTACAATATCTTCTTTAGATTCACTATCACTAGAATTATCAGGAGACTGGTCAAAAATAAGTTGCGCATTAGAGAATCCCAATCCAGTCTTATCCTTAGATTTTATGTCATTGGTGTGACTCATAGGTTCAACAAGAGCATGTTTCTTATTGTTCAAAGGACCATGACTTCGATAACCCATCCTAGCTAGGAATTCATATCCTTTTCCATATCTTTTGGGAGAGACTACAGTAGTAAGCACAACTTCGTCAGTTTCCTTTTCTCTATAGATCCATTCCCTAATAGCTTGTTCTTCTTTTTCATCTTCCAGGGGTACGGAGGATCAGAAAAAGGTCCCATAACATGTCATAGTGGAAGATGAAGGTTTCTTATTCTCTAAAGGTTTTTCATAAGAATTTGGGGAGACTGGGAGTGTAGCAATGAAATCTAAGTGATATCCCCCCATTCCAATATCTAGCATTTTTTGTTGGAATAGTCCCAAAGGATAACTGAGAGGGGGGGAGGGGGGGGGGGTGAATTAGTTATCAACAGATTTACTTCTTTTCTTTACTTAGATATCAATTAACATAAAACAAATGTACATTCAGATAACACAATAGAGAAAACAACAATTTGGTTATGGGGAAATGAAATAGGTAAAAACCCCGGTGGGAATTAGCACCCACAAAGAACTGTACTTGAGTATAATTATCCCTATTAGAAGATCTTGCAACCTTGTTAGGAGTTGTTCTTTACAATGAAATAAGTACAGAGACCTGGTTAAAGGTCGGACCCTATTAGGAGTCTTTTACAAGTAACCCTGTTAGGGGTGAGGACTCATTGTTCGAAATCTCACTGCTTAAATGATGAAGGTTGCAACCTTTAGTAGAATAGATACACACTATATCTGATAGATGAACTATTTGAGTAGACCTGTTGTCTTGAAAAGTTCTAGTGTATTGTATACTTCCACTTTTTCTTCACATAGATCTTTTCTTGATGAATAAAATTTCCTACTGTCCCAAAATAATGGACATTTTGTTCTATATTTTTTCTTATCATTCACACTTGGTGTTTATCAAATGAACTACTATAAGTATCTTCTCCAAATAATGTGATCTTCGTCGGCTTTAGGAATCACTTCAATACTTATTTATTCAGCCACATCAATCACGCAACGTGATTGGAATCATGCAATCCAAACTGAATAGATGTAATGCTTCACAAAGTCGGCTCCACCAAATTAACTCCAACTTCACAATTCTAATAGAACATGTTTGGTGCTTTAGATAATTATCTTTAGCTCATAACTAAACATGAATACAAACACGCATATCCCAAAGATAGGTGCAACTCAAGAAATAATGTAATTATGTCAGCTCTTCACAGATAGTCTTCAGTCTCTGTAACTGTCATAACTGATTAACATAGATAAATTGAAACTTCATATTTGACTCGGCGTGAATGCACATAGCATCTAGAACATGTATAGACCATGGAAATAAACATGCATAGCTCCAGAACATCTATACTGATAATTGCATATAGATCACTGTTGTATATTATATGTTGTCATCAATGACAAACATACAGTCAATTATTTGCACAGAAGCAAATCCCAAACAATCTCCCCCTTTGACATTGATGGAAACATATGATATCATCAACTCAAAGTGTCTTCCTTCTTTTTACAATATTCTCAATATCCTCATCAAAATTTCTTCTTCACTACTGCTGCTCTTCTAACTATATACTCCCCCAGAGTATATGCTCCCCCTTATTAATACTCTCCCTTTGAAATCAATGAGAAAGGGTGTAAAACTCCATTAGGAACAGGTACTACTCCATAAGTAGAGTAGTCAACCATTCATTAGTCACCAAGGACTGATGTTCTTGTTGTAAATTCTAATCAGACTCAATAAAGGGAATTACTCCCAGCTTCGCCCTGAGATACTCAAAAGTATCTTTTGATAATGGCTTTGTAAAAATATCCACTAATTGTTCTTTAGTGCTCACATAATCTAATTTTACTTCTCTGTCTACAACTTTTTCTCTTAGAACGTGGTATTTTATCTCAATGTGTTTTGTCTTTGCATGCATCACATGGTTCTTTGACATGTTGATAGTACTGGTGTTGTCACAGTGAATAACAATAAGATAATCAATCTGAATACCAAAGTCTTTAATCATCTGTTTGATCCAAACCATTGTTGAGAAATTCAATGCTGCTACCACATACTCAGCTTCTACTGTTGACTGAGAAATACAATTTTTCTTTTTACTTGTCCAAGTGACAAACATGTCTCCAAGAAATACTGCTCCTCCTGATGTACTCTTTCTATCATCAACACAGCTTGCCAAATCAGCATCAGTATACACATGAAGTTATATATTCTCTGATTTAGGATACCATAAACCATAGTCTATAGTTCCTTTTAGGTATCTGAATATTCTTTTTATTTTCGTTAGGTGATTTTGCTTAGGCTCAGCTGCAAATCTTCCAACAATGCCAACTACATTGGAAATGTCAGGTCTACATTGAGTAGGATATATGAGTTTTCCAATCATAGATTTGTATAAGGTTTTGTCTATTGCTGTGGAATTATCATCTTTAGAAATCTTGCTTCCTATTATCATGGGAGTGCTTATTGGCCCGCAATCTTCCATCTTGAAGGTTTTCAATATCTCCTTCACATACTTGGACTGATTTATGAATATGCATTTGTCTGTCTGTTTTACATTCAATCCCAAAAAATATTTGATAGGTCCAATCATGCTCATTTCAAACTCACTTTTTAACTTTGGCAAATTCTGCACTTACTTTGTCATTACCTCCAAAGATAATGTCATCAACAAAAATAGAAACAAGTAGTAATCCTTCATCTATCTCTCTTATGAATAAATTACAGTCTGCTGCTCCTTTTCTAAATCCTATCTTTGTTAAGTAACCATAAAGTTTCTCATACCAAGATCTTGGGGACTATTTAAGTCTATAAAGTGCTTTCTTTAATCTGCATACCATGTCTGGTTTGTCTGAAAGTTTGAATCCTTCAAGCTGCTCTATGTAGAATTCTTCCTTCAGGTCACCATTCAGAAAAGATGACTTGACATCCATTTGATATACTTTAAAGTTCTTGAATGTTGCATAGGCCAAAAACAACTTGATAGCTTCCAGTCTGCTCACAGGGGCAAATGTATCAGTGTAGTCTATTCCTTCTCTCTGTGCATATCTTTTACATACTGTTAGTAAAAAGATTGTCCTTTTCAATTTTAACTCTAAAATACCCAAAATACTTAAGAACAACTGAATATAACAGTTGGAAAACTGTTATTGAAAGGAACAATTTCCCTCTGAATTTAAAGGTGCAGCTCCCTTATATGAATGATTTTTAGAGAATCTTGCTTTTTCCTAATCTAACAGGGGTATGTTCTTAACCCAAGAATAGAAGAGGCAAACCAAGCTAATCCTAGGCAGGAAATAGCTCAGGCAGGATGAATTCCACTCTAAACCTAGCCGACCCTGAGATTTCATCAATCAGATTAACTCCCAAAATTGGTAATGCATGAACTTCTACTAAAAATGCAGATGCAAAAATAAAACTAATGATGAAATAACAATGAACCAATCTATATCATGATAATGTTTCCCAAATTTAAGATTACAAAGAGTTTCCCCTTTTGCTAATTGTATCAAATCATAATACAAAGCTCTGGTTCAAACACAGATTATAAATCCAACTTCAAAGAAACATCTGAATTCAACAGAAAGATAAATGCGATACAAAATGGGACAAATAAAACAATGGCATTCAGACATATAAAGTTGACTTAGCAAAATGCTATCTTTCACACCAAAATTTAGCTGACCTTTGTATTGATTTTGGAAATAGTACATATAGAGCCCTAGATTGGGCTGTTACAAGAAAGGGGGAGAACAAAAATGGTTCAACTTCCCCAACTAGAAGTGGTAACTAAAATATTTATAGGTTACAAAGTATCAAAATAGCATAAGGGGGAATCTATTTAAGCTTCAGTTTCCTTCCCCTTGTCTAATTTGGCCCTATAGCTTGTAACAACTATAATAACTTGAATGAGTTCTTCATGCCTGTTGACGTGGATGTTAGTGTATCAAATGAGCCACCTAGAATGTTCCTTGGTAAGAATCTTGATAGCATTAGTCTGATCTTTCAGTTCCTTTGTCGCTCTGAAAATGCATCCACTCAATTTCTAGAGTTCTGGTATTTTGTCTAGATGAGAGGCAGAATCTTCCGTCAGTTTATGAAAATAACCAAAAAATGAATTATGCATATTGGCTACTCCAATTATTGCTTTTCCCTAACCACTGGTCTGTGATTTTGTATGAATTCCTAAGAGGAGTTTGAAATCTTTACTCTGCTCTTCTTTGATCTTGACATCTGTCTATTGCAATCCTACTTCGGCCTTGATGATCATTTTGATCTTAAACTCTAGGCTCTAAAGCCATTCGATCAAAGGCTCATCTCCTTTCTATAAAATCTTAGCTTTTAGAGATTCTTTAGTCTTCATCTTTACTGCCACATGCAGCATAACTATACATTCCTGGCATTTCACCCTCTCTGACGTGAGATTCTGCAGGTTCGTAGCAATGTTATTGTTGTCTACCTCCAACCTTAGAAGAGTGTTACCTAGTTTCTCAACCATTGCTATTCCCTCAGACTTGAGCCTCTCAATCCACTATTTAGCAATCTTCCCATAATGCCAGTATTCTTGCAACTTAGCTAGAATGGCTTGGTTCTCCGTAGCACTGGGATCAAAGGTGGTTTGAGTGCTGGGGATGCTTGTAATCAGAGTGAGGAGCTACCTGATGAAGTTGGTCAGCTCAACCACTTCTTCCTTAAGTTGAACTTTGGCAGTCTTGAGCTCCTCGAGCTCCTCTTCTATCACTACATTGCTAGATTTTCACCAATCCACCTTCGTATCATGATGAGCCAACCCCATGTCAAATGAATGCAGTTGAAATTCTGAAGCAGTCATGTCCTCAAATCTACATTCTTTAATTGGCTTGGCCACTTTCATGGTGAACTGCCCAGTCTTAGGATCATGACCCAGGGTAGACATTGTCTTCACCTTCTTATGTTTTCTCATGGTGGCCTTGGGCTGAATAGCTCATGACAGAGTGTCTTTGCTGGCATTCCCTTCCTTCGCCCTCTTTCTCTTGCATTCCAGAGTATGTTCTATCCATGACTCTGCGCTAGTAACTTTGTACGCAGAAACCAACTCCTCAATGAACAATTTCCTAATGACTGGAGGTGTAGCCTTTGGTCTCAAAGAAAATGGGTTTACTGAAGTAGGGGAAGAGGACACCAGCTTGGCTACTGAAGCGACCTTCTGATTCTTTCTAGATTATCCTTCTGATTCTATGGTTGAAGGAGTATCTTCACCTACTTTCACTATGACGGGAGACCCTCTCCTGGGAGAACCCTGGGTAGGGGTGTCAACTGGTACATCTACTATGACTTCTTTTACCGACCGCTCTGGTTTGGTATCTTTGGTGAGCTCTTTTATTGTCCTGATATTTGGGAGTGGACCTTCTCCACAAGTCTTCTCCAACGTGATTGTTTTCTCAAGAGGTTCATCACCTCCTCCTGCCAGCTGGGTCGATCCTTTGGGAATGGTTGGAATTGTTACTGATGAAGTGGTTGCAGTAACAACAGTGTCTTTTGCCAGAGTTCACTGAGTAGGTGGCTTCCTTTCTGATCTCTTCCTTCGGCCCACGGTCCATTCGACCCATTGTTCTGTTCTTTTGTAGATACCCCCCATTAGAGTCGGAAAATCACTAACAGCTTGGTCTAGCATGGGTTCAGAATGAACAGGGGTGAGCTTTATCTCCTCTAGATATGTATCATCATACATATGATTGCCATCGTCTTCTAGCCCCTCCATTGCAATGTTAACATTGAACCTTTTGATTTGTTCAATAGTTAACCGGGTGTAGAATCTCTCTCTGCTTTCCAGATCATCCTTGCAATTAGCTCAGTAGTCTTCAATATCATGTACATGATGAATTGCATGACTCATTTGAAATACATCCTTGGCATAGTTCACTGGATCATATTGCGGTCTCAAGACATCGTAGGTTTCCAAAGAAAACTTCTTTGAGAATGTCTTGAGAACATTTTTTGCCTCTGACCGGGATGCACAACTGTAAGCTCTGATGGTCATGGGGAAATTGTATCCCTTCTTCTTAGCCTTAGCATAGAAAAATTTCACCTGGAGTGCTTGCCTCATTACTTTGATCAGCATGATCATATCAGTAGGATACCTAGGAAGCTTCAAAGGGAAATCATCAAAACTTGCAAGACAAAGATATGAGAAACCTCTAAATTGAATGAAATAGCATCCAAATTGGCTGATGAAAGGCATGGCTTCAGGGGAGAATCTCCTTTCTAGACAGCCTTGTAACTCCCTACACAATCTCATTGTGAATGCATCATTAACCTGAAGGTATTCAACATAACTATTATGTAATTGCAAAGAGGGGAAAAATTCATAACTCTTGACATCATTAGGGAATTCCTCTAATCTAGGAAGACCTGGCCAAATTTAGAGTGTAGCCAGAATGTATAAGAGGACTGAAGACAAGTAATATTCATTCTGGCATTTAGCTCTATCTAGGGCCTCCGAGAGATTCTCACTTACCATAAGCGCCCAATCTATGAAGTGGTGCTGGGAACAGATTACCTGAACTAGGAAGAAGTGATGGTCGACAAAATTGAGTGCCTCACTCTCACCTCTGATCCTATGGAGTAACACCAGTATGTCAATGATCTCCACCTTTAGATTAGTGTCGTATAATGTCTTCGACAACTTTCCTTTGGCGCTCTTGGGTTCTTCAAACCACGCTTTCATTATCTCTTTCTTCCAGACTGAATTTTTAGAAATATACTGTCACTACTTGACTGTATGTCATTTCTGAATACTCAGCTTGCTCTGGGATGCGAAGCGAGTTTTGGACCGATTCCCTGTTAATAGATAACAACACCATATCATTAGGCAAGAGAATTTTCCTAGTATATGGGTTGTATCGAGCGATGCATTCCCAGATTATTTATGGGTCTTGAATAGCCACGGGAAAACCAACAGCCTCAACTAATCATCTCTCTTTCAACTTATCTGTAATAGGATGTATCTGGTCTGCTTTCAATCTATTCTAGAAGTTCTTCATGTCAAATAACTTTAGGGATGTATCCGAAATCTTATACCATTTAGAGGTAATTTCATTCATCCCATCAAACCCCATGAATCTAGAAGCCATGCTTCTGATGATTCATATTTGGAAATTGGAAATATCTTTTAGGGATGCAGGAGCAAGGAATAGCTAAAATATGAGACTTTGAATTCAAGCAATTTGGCGAACAAATGGTGATTCTCATTCGCAACTCTCTGTTGGAATAATGATACATTTGGCATCAGTGAATGCACTTAGTGAAAACACTTATTCGGTTTTGAATGCTTACCGAGCTTATCACTCAGCCCACAGCCTATACCGAGCATTCAGTAAAGCTCACCGATCAAACAGTTCAAACCAAGCAGTAAGGCAGTCACCGAGCATATAAGAAGAATAGCAGTTACCGAGCAGACGGTAGTCACCGAGTCATCAGTTGAATATAACCGAGAAGTCAGTTTCTACCGAGTCACCAGTGGTTACCGAGTGACAATGTATTTACCGAGTCACTACAGCTACCGAGTTCCAAGCTACACTACGGGACTAGTATGGACCGAGCTTCTACTCTT
>MU225026.1:782548-818538 GCA_018584345.1 Thuja plicata | reverse complement strand
GATCAACCTATGCCTTGTTGGAAATACAATAATGGGAAAGCAAGATACTGAGAGGGGGGGGGGTGAATCAAATCTTCAAAATCAAATACTTAAAACAAACTGATCCACGTTCATATATATATGAATCTAATGTAATCTCAGATAACAATCACACAATGAAATAAATAACACATAACACAATAACTTGGTAATGTAGAAGCCCAAATAGGTAAAATTGGGGTGGGGATGACACCCACAAAATTCTCCACTACTGCAATAATAAAGTGTACCTGTTAAGGTTACAAATGTTGATTACAAAATGTAATCTACCTTGTTAAAGGTCTACTTAGTTAAGAGCTTAAGATCATTACAATCTACCATGTTAAAGGATTTCAACTTACAATAAAGTAAGCACTCTATTAGGAGATAAAGAAAGGTCTGCTAGAACCACTCTGTTAAGAGATTTTCACCTGATACAATTATTAGAATGTCTCAAGTATTGATCCTTCATTATGCACTCTAATGCTGATGATGGATCTCCTCTTTCCAGTACCTTATATGATTTCATAATATGATATAACTTTACTCTACTGTTCACTATGTTCTCACTCTTCTTGATATCTGCTCCTTAACAAAATAACCCTCTGCGCATTTCACTTCAAAATGCAGTCACTAGACAATTTCTCTGTTGTCTCCTCGCACACACAAAAATAGGGTTTAGAAGCAATCTAATATACCTGTTCAGATCAGATAGCGAGATCTAGATCAATGATCAAGATCTAATACCCATATCTTGATGGTATTACAATTAATGTTTTACAATGATTCATGCAAAGGATAACACAATTAAATGCATAACTAACTCCGTATAAGAATATTAAATGTATACATTAGTCAGCCCAAAAAGCTTATACAAGTTGGCCAGATCACTTATCCTTGAAGTTTGTATCATTCCAGACATGTATACAAAAATTATCATTCTCGACACTTGACTGTCTGTCGCTCGACACTTAATATCTCTGTGTCTTACTCAGCTCATCAATGTAACTTGGCTCGACCTTGCATAGTTTTAGCTTGGCCACAATGATAGCCAACTAAAACTACCTGATTGAATGACTAAGTGTTTCTCACTAATCATCAATAGAACTTAGAGATTAAGAATATCCCCCTTTGATATTAGTGGCAAAAACACTTATCATTACTTCCATTCATTTCATCAAAATATTGCCTAAGTATACAAAATACTCCCCCTAGGAATATACTCAAAAAATAATATGCAAGTTTACATGCCTCCAGAAAATTTATATACAAGTGTACCTGTATTGTACTGATGTATCATACTGTACCCTTTCATACTTCCTTACCATCTTCCCCCTTGTTTTTGTCACTGATTTCTGGTGGGGTTAAGTTGTACTTATCCAAAAATTGTTTATGAAGCTGCAGGGTGGATTCAAATGTGGTATCCCAGCTTTCCTTTGCAATCTTCATAACTTCCAATTTGATTTCTAGCTCGGGAGCTAGACTCACTAAACTTTCTACAGTTGATAGATTTGCTTTTCTCTGTGATAACTCATTTTATTTTGAAAGTTCCTTCTATATTACCTCTAAGTGAGGCAACAGGCTTGTTTGAATAGTTATCAATTTGGCCCTTATTCGACCATCTTCATCCATAAGCTCGGCTATTCTCTGTTGTGCATTTATCAACTTATTAAAATGTAAAGAACTAGAGGTAGTATCTTTACCTAAAGAAGTACCAGTTGATCTCAAATCTAACTGTAGCTTCTCAACAAGCTGTAGATTATCCTTTGTGAAAAATTCAACAGCACATAATTTTTTGTACAAAGAGTAAACATTGGCTATAACTTTCTCTAAATTTTCTTCAAGAATAGAAAGTTCAACCTGTTTTGTTGCTATCTCTTCTGAGATTTTCTCTAGAACTTTTCTCTCAAATCTTCTCCTGGACCATTGCAGAAGCTTCTCATTGCTATCTATGTCCTCATCTGTCACTTTTTGTACAATGTTGACTAGCTGATCAATGATTGGAGCTTGAGGCATTTCATCCTCTAATTCAAAAGCCTTTGAAAATATGTCTTTAATGTCATGCAACACCTACTTTTTATTTTTTTCTATCTTCAACTCTTCCTGTCTCTTCTTCCTCTTAAGCAATTCTTGAAGAGTCCATATTTGTTCAAAAGATAACTCATTGGGATCCCATTGTGGAATCAAAATGACTTCCTCTAATGTTACATCTAAAATCTGAGACTTCTTCTTCAAGATTTTCTTCTTCTTCAATTCTGGAGAAATTATGCAGTGCAGCATAATATCTTTTCCTTTGACAGTGTCAACGTCCAATGCCACTTTTAATTCTGTCAATATTGTCTGGGGGTTTGACATACTCCCAGTTTTAGAACCAATGGGAGTGGATGATGCAGAGTGTGGTAGATCAACCAACACTTTCACTGCCTCTTCTTCTTTAGACTTATCAATAGCATCTGTTATCACTACGCCACTATCTAAAACTATTTTCACAACCTCTAAAATAGGTGGATTCAGTGAGGTTACCTCTTGTTCATTTGTTTGCTAGTTCTCTTCACTTTTTTGATCATTGACAACTTCAATAATTTCATCAGATGTTGTGGACTTTTCTTCTTCAATATTGGTTTCCTTAATAGGCGAATCAATGTCTTTACCACTCAACATGTCTTGTTCCTCGGCATTCAAGTTGCTTGGACCATCAACTATAAAATCCATAGGAATGTCTGCAGTCAGATCAATAGAGTTTGTTGCATCTAATGCATCTTTGGTCTTGTACTGTTCAATGGAAATTTGATCTTTTGTTACCTGTGGTTCAGGGGTAGTCTTCACTTCAACTTATTTTGTCTTTTTCTCAGATGTCCCTTCACCTGATTTCTTGTCTTTTGGAATGATCAGTCCAAATATCTCTTTCCAAATCCTTGTGCTTTGTTGTACTACACCTTCTATATCATTCTTTAGAAGAGCATAGCCTCTGAGTTTAGGAACAAACCTACTCTTGTACTCCTCAATAAATTTGAATCTTTGCTTTGAGGTGAGCTCAGGTATTACCTAGGATAGAGTTCCTTCTCTAATCTATCTTTATGTGGCAAGTGCAAATTCCCATTTGTTTGACAAAAAATCATAAAGTTCATTTGGCACATGATTTCCTATCTCTTTAGAAGTTAATTTGAAAGTACTCATCATGTCCAAGAGTGCTTCCTATACTTTGTGCCTATCTACAGTTTTCAACTTTTCATACTTAAGGAACTTAAATGTGGCTAACCCTGCTGAATTCCTCAAAGTGTCACATACCGCATCAATACTTTCTAGTTTCTTGAATTGAGCTTTAGGTATGTTGCTGGGTTCATCAGTTTTTGTCTTCTCCTCATCACTATTTGTCCCCAAATTTAATCTCCTTCTTGGTCTTTTTTTTGGCTTACTCGGCTCAGCCTTAGGACCAACCTTTGCTTCCTTTCCAGAACTACTTTCTGCAGCTTTCCTTTTACCATACACTTTTGTTTGCACTTCTACTAGAGAAGTGACAGTATATTCTCTTGTCCTTGGACGATTAGCTGCAGGAGGTGTAACCTTGGGTTTTGCTCTGCTTGGCTTGGTTACTATAACAATTGATGGTTTCTTGCCCTTAGCTTTCTTAGTAACCTCTTCTGATTCACTTACTTCCTTCTCTAATATCCTCACCTTTTCCAGTGGTCAGGCCTAGAGGTGCATCCTCAGGTTCTTCATCACTACCTAAGCCAGCCATTTTCTTCAAGTTTTTCACAATCTTCTTTTATTTCCTCTCCATAGTTCCTTCATTCAAACTTCTAGAAATTTTAGCCTTAGGTTCACCAAAATTTCTAAATCTCTCTACTGTAGTATCAATTGCCTCAGCTAGGAGTGTAGTGATGGCAGCTGATGCTTCATCAATATTGATTTCATATGGAAATGGTTCTAAGAATGTTATCCTAGGAGTCACTGCCTTGATATAAGTATTATCTGTATCAACTAGAAAACAAATTTCTTCATAGTGCTTCTCCACTAGTGACTTAGGAATCCTAGTCCTTAATCTCATTCTCTTCTCAAATTCTACAAAATAGCTTCCCATAATGCTATTGAAATTGCTTCCGAATTTCTCGATACATTCACTAATCTGAACTGTTATGGGCCTATCCTTTTTCCAAACAATATTTCCCATTGTAGGAAATGTATCTTAAATGTAGAAAAATATACAGACTAGTAAAGAACCAAACTTACATGATGAGCTCTTAGCCTTTCTGATTGATGCTAGGTTCTTAGCTAACTATGTCTGTTGTAGCTCAACAAGATCATATGTGTGACTCTTCTTCACAATTTTCCATGCCTAATCAACGGCTATATAAGGAACACTATCCAATCTGCTAGACTAATAGAACTTATATGCTATTACCCTTACTCCAAAATCAATTTCTAGGTCAGTAATTGTAGACATAGTCATACCTCTGTTATTCCATACTGCTCCAGTGTTCAATGTAATTTCTTCTTTTTTGTTATCCCTCATGGTTCGTTTCCCATTCACTATAGGATATCCAGTCACTCAATGAATCATGCTTTTGGTGAGCTTGACTGGGACATTATCCAACCACATACACATGTCATGAAATCGGCTAAGGATAACCTTAATCCATTCATCTTTAAAACCTTGTGGAAATTCTAGGGCACGAGTTAACCCTTTTTTGGCTAAATGTTTGAATTCTGCCTTCAGAACTCCATTTTCACACAATTTGCTGTAGGATTTCCTCAATTCACTATCTCCTACTTCTCCAATCTTAACCATATAACACGATTGAACATCATGAATCATGAGTACCTTGGGTATAACATGATTGAACATCATGAATCACATTCATCACTCTGTATCAACTGAATTTGTTCTGGTTCTGCCTCCATACTCTTAGCTGGTGTGGAAGAACTTGCAGCCATCATTGAAATTAGGGTTCAAGAGATGTAAAATAGTGTACCTTGGCAAGTAGCTCTTTGTACTATTTACCTCAGGACTGTCGATGACACGCTGGTGAAATATTCATAGCTAACTTTGTTAAGATCAATTCTGCAAATTACTTTAATCGCTCTATAAACAGTACAAATCGCAAGGTAAAAATGAAATGTCAACTGTTCATCATTTATAAGGTTTGAAAGGTCAAGGTAGGTGAGCATTGAATGTTCTGCTCATTGAGTTAGTGCAAGCTAGCTATCCTTGGCTTTAACACAACTTGCATCCCACTCGGCTCACTACACTCGGCCTTCACAAAATTTACTCGACCAACAAAACTCAGCACTCACTAAAGAACTCAGCCTTAGTGTCCATGAATAATACTCGGCACCTATTAGTGCAATTGACTCATCTCAGCATTTATCTTCAAAAATATGTCCTGGTGCATCTTGACATATGCAAATATGGAATTTTGTACATTTCATGTTAGGAATTGATGTAAGATAAGAATTTTTAAATACAGTTCCTTACATACCTCTTTCTCTTAGTTTGAGATGATGTGATCACCTGATCCATTAGATTGGGTGACCTCGGCTTCATTAGCTTCACTGCTGCATGGTTCAGACTTCTTAACCCATGTCCTGTTCATCTATTCCCTTATTTTCTCAACAGTAGAAGCAGGTACTCTAGTCTTGCAATCTTTCCTTGTATGTCCAATTTTCAGACAACTGTGACAAACTAGGCTTCCATTCATCCAACTTTTAGACTTACCTTTGAAATGTGTCCTTATGCAGTTTTTTGGAGCATGTCCATACTCACCATAGTAATGACAACTATGCCATGTATTGTAATCCTAATTGTGAGTATTGCCTTTTCTTGGTGATTTCTCTTATACCTTTGATGTCCACTACTGTTTACCTTTAGATCTGCAATCTTGTTCTCTATTACCATATTTGTGATAGTTATAGCAATTTCCATTGAGTCTAGGTGTTTTTCTTTCCTTTGCCTTACATTCATGTGCTTGATGTCAAAACTTATTACAGTTAAAGTAGTAACCATTAGAGTTAGTTTTCAGATTGGACTTACCATTCTTGCTTTGGAAAATGTTTGCTGTATGACCTTTTTTCCCATAGTGGTGACAAACAGGTTTGTTGTTTCTCAGCTATGCATGCCTTCTTTCACTTGTCTTAGATGATTCCCCATCTTCAGTGGTTGTATGTTGTCCAGTGTGACCTAATCCAGAAGAATATTTAGGTCTTCTTGATGCTTCAACCAGTTGTTCAAAGTAGCTCATGGCTGCACTCAGATCATTCACTCTGTTATTAAGCTCTTTCTCAGATCTCAATTCATCTTTCAATTGACTGTTCTCAGATCTAAGATTAACAATCTCCAAGTCTTTCCTGCTGATCTCCTGATTCACAAGTAGTAGTTGATTTTCCATGTCCACTTGATTAACTGTCATTGTTTGCACATCATGTGTTCTTTCATCAAGTCTGGTAGTCAACATTCTCTTGTCTTCTTCTGCCATAGCCTTTTCATCTTCAGATTTCTTTTTCTGTTCAACAAATTCACACATTCTTATTGATTGGGCTTCTTGTTCCTTTTTCAAGTTTTTTACTTCTTCACATAGTGCACTGTTCTTTTCCAGTAAATCTACTATTGCTGCATCGCTCTTAGTAGAATCTCCATTCTGAAATAGATTTGTGGTGTCCTCTTCCTAATAATGAGTGTCATTCATCTGCTTGGCCAGATCTTTCCTTGCAGCAAAGGACTTCTTTAATTCTTGTCTTGTAGTCTCAAGCTATTATAGTGATAGATGAATATCAATCTTTTGAGTCTCAATGAATTTACCCATCTTATAGATCTCCATCTCAAGATCTGTATTCTCAAGTTGATTATAACCTTTTAGAGAACTCTACTCTGATACCAATTGTTGGAAATACAATAATGGGAAAGCAAGATACTGAGAGGGGGGGTTGAATCAGATCTTCAAAATCAAATACTTAAAACAAACTGATCTACATTCATATATATATGGATCTAATGTAATCTCAGATAGCATCCACACAATGAAATAAATAACACATAACACAATAACTTGGTAACCCAAAAACCCAAATAGGTAAAACTGAGGTGGGGATGAGACCCACAAAATTCTCCACTACTGCAATAATAAAGTGTACCTATTAAGGTTACAAATGTTGATTACAAAATGTAATCTACCCTGTTAAAGGTCTTCCTAGTTAAGAGCTTAAGATCATTACAATCTACCCTATTAAAATATTTCAACTTACAATAAAGTAAGCACTCTATTAGGAGATAAAGAAAGGTCTGCTAGAACCACTCTGTTAAGAGATTTTCACCTGATACAATTATTAGAATGTCTCAAGTATTGATCCTTTGTTATGCACTCTGATGCTGATGACAGATCTCCTCTTTCCAGTACCTTCTATGATCTCATAATCTGATATAAATTTACTCTACTGTTCACTGTGTTCTCACTTTGCTTGATCTTTGCTCCTTAACAAAATAAACCTCTGTGCATTTCACTTCAAAATGCAGTGACTAGATAATTTCTCTATTGTCTCCTCGCACACACAAAAATAGGGTTTAGAAGCAATCTAATATACCTGTTCAGATCTAATAGCAAGATTTAGATCAACGATCAAGATCTAATACCCATATCTTGATGGTATTACAATTGATGTTTTACAATGAGTCTTGCATAGGATAAAACAATTAAATGCATAACTAACTCTGTATAAGAATATTAAATACATACATTAGTCAGCCCAAAAAGCTTATACAAGTCAGCCAAATCACTTATCCTTGAAGTTTGTATCATTCCAGACATGTATACAAAAATTGTCCTTCTCGGCACTTGACTGTCTGTCGCTCGACACGTAATATCTCTGTGTCTTACTCAGCTCGACAATGTAACTCAGCTCAGCCTTGCATAGGTTTAGCTCGGCCATAGTGATAGCCAACTAAAATTGCCTAATTGAATGACTAAGTGTTGGTCACTAATCATCAACAGAACTTAGAGATTAACATGTCTGATGCATTGGATGTTAATACTCATGATATCAAGATGAATGAGTATGATGATCCTATTCACATCTTGGATTCCATTTCAATCAACCTTGATGAGGAGGACACTCTTGATGATCCTATTGATCTTAGTGATGAATATGAGACCGTTGATCTTGATAATGATTTACCTCATATGCTTTCAACTCAATTAACAATTACACCTAGTAATGAGCATTGTGATTTTCAAGAGGATCCTTGTTTGGAACTGGTTATCATTCCTACTATATTGTATACAGTCCCTCTTGTGAGTTTCCCACCTACCCTAAATAACATTAACCAAGATGGGGAGGGTTGACAACATGCTTGATTGGCTCATCCTTTATGGTAGCCCTTTTTGTGCTTATATGTTGTATTGTGCTTCCTCTGTAATGTGTTTTTCTAAATGTTTGTTAGATTCTTTTATATGACCCTTGTTACACTGTTGGTGCAAGGTGATAAATGAATCAAATCTGTTGTTAAATTCCTCTATATGTATCTATATTCTTCTATATGTTGTTTCATGTTATGTTGTACTTGTGCTATTTTTTGTAACTATTTTCCTTGTACAATATGCTTGGATCTGCGACATGGTAGCACTAATTCTTTTTGGTCTCCATGTTGTGGTCCGAAAAGATTCCTCTTCGTAATTCTTAATTTTCTTTCCTCCTTTTTGATTGTAGTTCTACTTTCTTTGGGGAATGATGTCAATTCATTTTCAATAATATTATATTTCTATGTACATGTTATCTTATGATCATACTGACCCCACATTGGGTAGATCCCTCTTTTGTTCTTATGTATGTTTATGTTTTATTTCCCTTGATTTGTCCTCCTTTGGGGGCATCTCGTAGTGGAAACATAATCCGTAGAGTTGTTGATGTTTCCATTAAAACCATTGCTCCTGTTAAAGTGTTAGCAATGAATTTAATGTGGGGGCATACACTCTACTCACTTTTTGCACACACGCATGTTCAAAATAGCTTTCAAGATTTAAAATTTTTCCCTTTATGGATTAAAAGAAACTATTCCTTAAAGCATGGTCATTTTTACTTTCTAGGATCTCTTGATCCCTCCAGTTTAAATTTACATGGATCCCTTGATCCTGCCATTTTTTAATTTACAATTTTTTGATCACTTTAAGAAAGGATCTCCCTGATGGGTTGACTAGTGAGTAGCCACATTCACTAGGCAGTTCAACTCCATCTTTCCAGTTACGCTTTTTGTGTGGTTCACAATGAGACATAAGTTTTCATTGGGTGAGATAATCACACCCTTTTCCCTCTCTCCTTAACTAAGTGATGTCTCTCTTATGATGATCTTAGGGTGGATAAAGACTTAAGTCCCTTTGGGGGCTTGAGGGTTTCTTTATCCCTTTTGGTTCCAATAAGATTGTCTTTTATGTATGTTCTCCTTTACCAAGAGTTTGCGATTGAGCTCATACTCTTGCTAAAGTGGGGGCTAAATGTATAGTCATAAAATGGAAGCACTTCCATTTTAGAATTGTTTAGCCTTTCAAGAGAGTGGTTTGGGGTGATGAAAAGTGCCTTGAATGGGTTCCTGATCTTGACATGGCTTCCCCCTGTTCTGTCCTTCTTTCCACTCCTATTTAGCCTGATTTCTGCATTCTAGACTACAAACTGGTGATTATGGGCTTCAGGGTTAGGGTCGACCTTTTAGGTCTATGTTGAGCTTGACCCTGACCTAGGTCAGGGTTGACCTTGACCTTGACCCAGGGTTTAGATCCTGGGGTCTCACAGTTTCTAGATGGGGTCTTTGCAAAAAGTGTTTCCCGCTTCTGGGTCAGCTGTTTCAGGTTTTGAAGTGCCTATTCCTAAATTATATTTAATATAGGTCCTCTCCTAGGGGTAAAGGCTTTAACAGAAATTTAATTCTCCTATGTCGGCCTCCTTAGAAGATTATGCCCTAGTTTCATATAAAAGGGAGCCTTCTCCTCTCATTTTCTCTAACTATCATCAAGCGAACTAAGTCTTCTAATCAAGCATTCTCAAACTATCTTCAAGTCTGATACAAGAAAGCTATGGAGCAAGATTTGAAGCAAGCATTCATCCATTCAAGCATCCACTTTCATGAAGGAGATCCATTGAAGGCCATTCAAGGATTCAAGATACATAGTGCCCTTTTGGTGATCTCTCCATCCACCTTCTTCCAAACCTATTCCAAATTCAAGAACCCATTCAAGACTTGGTGTTGGAGATCTACAAAAAAGAGATTGAAGACATCCTACCTTTTATACATTCCATATCTTGAAGCATACTTGTGGATTGAAGGATTTGAATCTACCACAAGGACTTTTACAAGCAAGGTGAATTTATGCATTTACTTTGTCTATTTTTGCAATTTCAACATATATTTGAGGTTAATTCCAAAACTAGGGTTTGACCAAGGAAAACCCCTCCCCCACAACAAAAAATCCTCTTTTTCTTATAGGTACAAGTTTAGAATTGTAGATTTGAGATCATATCTGGATACCCTTTTTGACTTTCTTTCAGACGACGCGAACAAATTTTCTATCAGACCTGTGAAGGTCAGGGTCGACATTATTGGGTCAGGGTTGACATTTGTGGGTCAATGTCAAACTTTTTCATAAGAGGACATCGGTATAGAAAAATATTTCTAGGTTTTGTTTGTCTCTGTGTTCTGGTTCGGGATCAACTGTTAGATTTTCCAGAAATAGTCTACGGACCTTAGAAAAAAACATTCTTTGATCTGCAACTTTGTAAGGTTGGTTCTTCTTCTTATCCTTTTCCATTACTATAATCAAACATATTTATTTAATCAATTAACAGAATTTAAGATCCCCTTCTTTGTTCTCTTTTCCAAATAGTTGATTCATTCGTACATTAACCCTTCCCTTGGGTTGATCAACTTGGATCTCCCATTTGTACTTTTGAGGATAAAAGAGGAGCATCTTATCTTCTCCTTAATCACAATTGTGATACACTATCAATACAATTCAATTAAATGTAAGGTAGGGTTAAGGAAATCAACATGTTCTAAGCAAATCAAACAACAATTAACAAATAATCTCCTTACGACATTTTCTATCTTTACATTTTGGTGACATCTATTTTATATGTTACACCTAGTTGCTCAACCACTGCTAGTCCCTCAGACTCAAGCCTCTTAATCCACCATTTACCAATCTGCCCATAATGTCGGTCTTCTTGCAACGTAGCTAGAATGGCTTGGTTCTACATAAAACTGGGATCAAAGGTGGTTTGAGTGCTGGGAACGCTTGCAATCAGAGTGAGGAGCTACCTGATGAAGTTGGTCAGCTCAGCTACTTCTTCCTTAAGTTGAACTTTGGCAGTCTTGAGCTCCTCGAGCTCCTCTTCTATCACTACATTGGTAGATTTCCACCAATCCAGCTTGGTATCATGACAGGCCAACCCCATGCCAAATGACCGCAGTTGAAAGTATGAAGCATTCATGTCCTCGAATCTACCTTCTTTAATTGGCTTGGCCACTTCCATGGTGAAGTGCCTAGTCTCAGGATCATGACCCAGGGTAGACATTGTCTTCACCTTCTTTTATTTTCTCATGGTAGCCTTGGGATGAATAATTTGTGACAAGGTGTCTTTTTTGGTAGTCCCTTCCTCTTCCCTCTTTCTCTTGTGTTCCAGAGTATGTTCTATCCATGACTCTACGCTAGTAACTTTGTTGGTAGAAACCAACTCCTCAACGAACAATTTCCTAATGACTAGATGTGTAGCCTTTGGTCTCAAAGTGAATGGGTTTATTGAAGTAGGGGAAAAGGACACCAACTTGGCTACTAAAGTGACCTTCTGATTATTTCTTGCTTCTCCTTCTGATTTTGTGGTTGAAGGAGTATCTTCACCTACTTCCACTATGATGGGAGACCCTCTCCTGGGAGAATCCTGGGTAGGGGTGTCAACCGGTACATCTAATATGACTGCTTTTACTCACCACTTTGGTTCTGCATCTTTGGTGAGCTCTTTTGTTGTCCTGATATTTGGGGGTGGACCTTCTCCACAAGTCTTCTCCAATGTGATTGTTTTCTCAGGAGGTTTATCACCTCCTCCTGCCGGTTGGGTCGATCCTTTGGCAATGGTTGGAATTGTTATCAATGAAGTGGTTGCAGTACCAGCAGTGTCTTTTGCTGGAGTTTGCTGAGTAGGCGGCTTCCTTTCTGATCTCTTCCTTCAGCTCGCGGTCCATTCGACCTATTGTTTTGTTCTTTTGTAGATACCCCCCATTAGAGTTGGAAAATTTCTAATGGCTTGGTCTAGCATGGATTTAGAACTGACAAGGGTGAGATTTATCTCCTCTAGATATGTATCATCATACATATGATTGTCATCCTCTTCTAGCCCCTCCACTGCAATGTTAACATTGAACCTTTTGATTTGTTCAATATTTAACCGGGTGTAGAATCTCTCTCTGCTTTCCAGATCATCCTTGCAATTAGCCCAGTAGTCTTCAATATCATGTACTTGATGAATTGTGTGACTCATTTTCAATACTTCCCTGGCTTAGTTCACTGGATCATATTGCGGTCTCAAGACATCGTAGGTTTCCAAAGAAAACTTATTTGAGAATATCTTAAGAACATTCTTTGCCTCTGACCGGGATGCATAGTTGTAAGCTTCGATGGTCATGGGTAATTTGTATCCCTTCTTCTTAGCCTCAGCATAGAGAAAGATCATATTAGTAGGATACCTGGGAAGCTTCAAAGGGAAATCATCAAAACCTGCAAGACAAAGATATGAGAAACCTCTAAATTGAATGAAATAGCATCCAAATTGGCTGATGAAAGCCATGGATTCGGGGAAGAATCTCCTTTCTGGATAGCCTTATAACTCCCTGCACAATCTCATTGTGAATACATCATTAACCCAAAGGTATTCATCATAACTATTATGTAATTGCAAAGACAGGAAAAATTCATAACTCTTGACATCATCACGGAATTCCTCTTATCTGGGAAGACCTGGCCAAATTTGGAGTGTAGCCAGAATGTATAAGAGGACTGGAGACAAGTAAAATTCATTTTGGCATTTATCTCTATCTAGGGCCTCTGAGAGATTTTCACTTATTATAAGCACCCAATCTATAAAGTGGTGCTGGGAATAGATTACCTAAACCAGGAAGAAGTGATGGTCGATAAAATTGAGTGCCTCACTCTCACCTCTGATCCTGTGGAGTAACACCATGATGTCAACAATCTCCAGATTCAGATTAGTGTCATATAATGTCTTCGACAACTTTCCTTTGGTGCTCTTGGGTTCTTGAAACCATGCTTTCATTATCTCTTTCTTCCAAACTGACTTTTTAGCAATATACTCAGTCACTACTCAACTGTATGTCATTTTTGAATACGCAACTTGCTCTGGGATGCGAAGTGAGTTGTGGACCGATTCCCTGTCAATAGATAACAACACTGTATCATTGGGCAAGAGAATTTTCCTGGTATCTGGGTTGTATTGAGTGATGCATTCCCAGATTAATTCTGGGGCTTGAACAGCCACAGGAAAACCAGTGGCCTGAACTAATCCACTCTCTTTCAACTTCTCTATAATAGGATGTATCTGGTCCACTTTCAATCTATTCTGGAAGTTCTGCATGTCAAAGAACTTCAGGGATGTATCTGAAATCTTATACCATTCAGAGATAATGTCATTCATCCCATTGAAACCCATGAATCTGGAAGCCATGCTTCTAATGATTTATATTTGGAAATTGGAAATATCTTTTAGGGATGCGGTAGCAAGGAATAGCTAAAATATGAGACTTCAAATTCAAGCAATTTGGCGAACAAATGGTGATTCTCGTTCGCAACTCTCAACTGATTTTATAACTTTTGAATTCTTACCGTTAATGGTTGACTTCCCATGCCACACAAATGAAAAGGCCCCAACATTAATGAAAAATCCTGTTATGAAGTAAACGGCTTTATTTGAATTAATTACCTTGCTTTTACGAGCCTTTAAGAAATGTCTTTTCACTTTTAGCAACCGCAATGGTAACATTTCTGAGGTAGCGAAAAATCACTTTTTCACTTCTCCTTTGGTAGAGAAGTGCTTTAGGAGTGCTCTCAGTTAGAATTCCACCAAGGGAAATATTTAGTCTATCAGGATGCCAAAATGGCATGTTTCGATTTCATCCACCTTCTTTATATCTCAGATACTTTATGAGACATTTTCTTCCTCAAAATCACTTTATTTAAATAGTTTGGCAAAAAAATACCCCATGGGTCAAAACCCACCTATACGAGTAAGGGAGAGGCCATTTTATTCTTTTCCACCTTTGGCTTATTTCAGCAATTTCTTTCTATTAGATCATTCCCTTTGGTTTTTAGAGGTGTAATCCAGACATAGTGGCCCTTCTTAAGCCTAAAGAGTCCATTTTAGCACTGTACTTCTTGCTGAGACATCACTTAGTAGTCATTGATTGAAGATGCACTCTGTTGATACTTTTTCGCTAATGGAGAAGCTCGAGCCCGATTCTCTGGCAAGCTATAAAATAAATAATTACGGCTACAAACTTCCATTGTGTGTAATACTGATGTTAGAAATATTCAAACCATATCCTTTACTGGATTGGGAACTTAACCTACCTAAAGAATACATGAGATCAGATATAGATTCCCTCTGGCTTACAAAAGAGAAGGCAATTGGGAAAAATCTAGTAAAGGCTCCCTAGCCTAAGGGAAATATTTCTAGACTTAGACTCAGGACTGACAAGAAGCTAGCAAGACCACCACTATACATTAAACACTCACTTTTGTCTGAAAGGTATGTGGACCAAAACTGGGGCGACACATACTAATCTTGCTTTTTTCCTTACCACTATGCCTTGTTCATTCATTTTTTTCTTGAATATCCACTTTGTTCCAATCACATTCTTGTCATGAGATCTAGGGACCAATTCCCATGTATCATTCTTGATTATTTGATCTAATTCTTCTTGCATAGCACTTTTCCAATCTAAATCTTTGCACGCATCTTCAAAACTTAAGGGTTCAATCTGAGAAAGTAAGCATACCTCTTCATCAGTGGTTGAAACTTTTTATTGGGATCTTGTCAAGACTTTAGCACTCTGGTCTCCAGTGATGTCTTCCTTAGAGTGGTATTTGGATGTGTATTTTGAGTTCTTAGGAGTGAATCTTTCATCTATAATTTGTGATTCTTCTTCACTTGGTTCAGGATTGTTACATGAAACATCAATGCAATCAAACATTTCTTCAATAACTATATCTTTATTGATGGGTTTGGGCTCATCTTAAATCATGGGAGCATAATCATAGTATCTTTCTTGAATCATAAACTTCTCATCAATCTTCACATGAGTACTTTTAATGATCTTCTTTAATCTTAGATTAAAACATCAATAGGCTTTGCTTTTAGTAGAGTAACCAAGAGAAATACCTTCATCGCTTCTAGCATCAAAATTTCCAATGCTATCATCTCTCTTGATGTAGCACTTGCTTCCAAAGATTCTAAATTATTTTACAGTAGGTACATTTCCAAACCAAAGTTCATAGGGTGTTTTGTCTACGCTTGGCCTTAATTGTATTCTATTGATAGTATAGACTGATGTATTAACCATATCTCTCCAATAGGTATGGGAAACCTTTCCTTCAATCATAATAGTGCACATCATGTCAAGTATTATTCTATTCCTTCTTTTTGCAATCCCATTGTATTGAGGGGTTCTAGGTTTACTTAGCTTTCTTTTGATTCCATGTTCTTCACAATAATCATAAAACTGGTAAGAGGTGAATTCTCCTCCTCTATCAGATCTCAGACATTTTATCTTTAATCCGAATTCATTCTCAACCTTAGCTTTGAACACTTTGAACTTCTCAAAATATTCATATTTTTCTTTTAGGAATGCAACCCACATCATCCTTGACAAATCATCAAAAAACAAAATGAAATACCTTTCTCCATAGTATGATCTTGTTTGAGTAGGTCCACATAGGTCTGTATGTATCAGATCTAATTTTTTTTCAACAAAGTTTTGTTTTCTCTTGAATGAGGTCCTTACATGCTTCCCCATCACACATTCCCTACACATGGTGTCAACTGGTCTTGCAATACTTGGAAGGTCTCTTCCTACCTTAACATTACTTATCTTGACTATATTGTCAAAATTGATATGACAAAGTCTCTTGTGCCATTGCCAACTATCACCCACTTTAGCGACAAAAAAAATTACTTCTAAATTGAGCTGAAAGACATTACCTTTGGTCTTTGAGCCTGATGCAATCATGTCTCCTTATTTGTTGTTAATGATGTACTGGTTGTTTTTAAATTCCAACTGATATCCTTTATCAAGAAACTATCCAACACTTAGTAAGTTATGATGTAATCTGTCAACATAAAGAACATCATCTATCTTATTCTTTCCATCTAAGGTGATAGAACCTCTACCTATGATAGGTTTGGGAGTGTTATCTCCAAATCTAACCATGCCACCTTTGTACTTTTTCAAATGTACAAATTTGTCTTTGTCTCCTATCATGTGGTGTGAACATCCGTTGTTAATGATCCAGTCAGTTCTGATGTCAGCTTTTGAAACTAATGGTAACTCTTGTTCTTTTTCTTCATCTCCTTTTTCCATTTCTTAAAGCATCTTCTCAATGTCTTTAATGGAAATGAAACCAATTTCATCCTCTCCTGATTCATCATCAGTTACACCATCTTTAGCATGATAACATTCCTTAGTGTACTTGGGCTTGTAATCTGATCTGAAATTCTTGACTCTTGTAGGACACTTGGATGCAAAGTGACCAATTTTGTTGCATGAAAAACATTTGAATGGTAACTGTCCTTCATATTTCCCTTTACCTTTCCTTTCTTTCTTAGAAATCATAGCAATGATTTATTCTAGTTCTGTATCTACTTCTTCATTATTACTGGAGCTGATTATAGGTTTCTTTCTATGAACTGAGGCTTTGAAGTCTGTCTCACTTTTTGGTTCTGTCTTCAATCTTGATATCTCAAATGCATATATTTTTCTGATCAAATTTTCCCTCTTGAATACTTTTGATTATTACATAGTCTCATCTAAGATATTGATCTTTCTCTCATAGTCTGCTGTCAATGTGGTCATTAGTTTGTCCATTATATCATCCTCTGAAATTTCTCCACCATTGTTTCTGATACCTGAAATTGCTTCATTTATTCTTTGATTGTAAGCTCTAATGTTTTCTTCAGGTAGCATCTCTAAGTTGTTGTATCTTTTCTTCCATGTCTTTCTACATGCATTATTTGCTTAAATGTCTCCTTCAAACATATCTTCTAAGTATTTCCAAATAGTATATGGTTTATCTTCCTTCTTGATCTTAGAAAATCCACTGTCGGATAGGGCACTGATTAGGGCTTCTTTGAAAATTGCATTTTGAGTGAACACTTCCTTTTGTTTAATTGTAGAGTCTTCTTCTACAAGGTCTTTCAAGGTGGGAACTTCAAATCCAATGCACTGAAGATGTGTTATCATTTTGTTCTTCCAGTCAAGATAGTTTTCTCCATCAAACTTAGGACTCTCTTTCCTGAAGTATGCCATCTAATATACCTCAAGATGTTAGGATTTCTCTCCAAGGCACTTGGATCTGATACCAATTGGTGGAATAGTACCAAAGGATAACTGAGAGGGGGGGGGGGGGGGGAGAATANGGGGGGTAGAATAATTTATCAACAAATTTACTTCTTTTCTTTACTTAGATATCAATTAACATAAAACAAATGCACATTCAGATAACACAATAGAGAACACAACAATTTGGTTACGGGGAAACCAAATAGGTAAAAACCCTGGTGGGAATTAACACCCATAAATAAATGTACTTGAGTATAATTATCCCTATTAGAAGATCTTTCAACCCTATTTGGAGTTTTTCTTTAAAATGCAATAAGTACAGAGACCTGGTTAAAGGTTGGACCCTGTTAGGAGTCTTTTACAAGTAACCCTGTTAGGGGTGAGGACTCACTGTTCGAAAGCTCACTACTTAAATGATGAAGGTCGTACCCTGCACTATAATAGATATACACTATATTTGATAGATGAACTATTTGAGTAGACTTTCTATCTTGATCAGTTCCAATGTATTGTATACTTCCACTTCTTCTTCACATAGATCTTTTCTTGATGAATGAAATGTCCTACTATCCCAAAACAACGGACATTTTGTTCTATGTTTTTTCTGTCTTTTTTATTATCATTCACACTTGGAATTCATCAAATAAACTACTATAAGTATCTTCTCCAAAGAATGTGATCTTCATCGGCTTTAGGAATCACTTCAATACTTCTTTAGTCAGCCACATCAATGACACAACCTGATTGGAATCACGCAATCCAAATTGAATAGACGCGATGCTTCACAAATTCAGCTCCACCAAATTAACTCCAACTTCACAATTCTGATAGAACATGTTTGGCACCTTTAGATAATTATCTTTAGCCAATAACTAAACATGAATACAAACATGCATATCCCAAAGATAGGCACAACTCAAGAAATAATGTAATTACATCGTGTCTTCACGGATATTCTTTAGTCTTTGTACCTGTCATAACTGATTAACATAGCTAAAATGAAACTTCATATTTGACTCAGTGTGAATGCACATAGCATCTAGAACATGGAAATAAACATGTATAGCTCCAGGAAATCTGTACTAATAATTGCATATAGATCACTGCTATATATTATATGTTGTCATCAATGAAAAACATACAGTCAATTATTTGTACAGAAGAAAATCTCCAACATTTTTAACTTCTTCTCACAATCAACAAGAGTAGTCTTGGTTTCATCCACATCTCTATTATGTGGTACTAAGGATTCAATAGTAAGTGTATTGATAGACATAGAATTATCCCCCGAAATGGAAACCTTGGTACCATTGAAGGGAAAATTTATACATTGATGGTAGGTAGAGGGAATCACTTGCATATGATGGATCCATGGTCTCCCGATAAATATGTTGTAAGCAAGGGGAATATCAAGAACTTGCAAAACCACATCTTTTTCTACTAGACCAACCCAAATAGGTAACACAAACAATCCTTTGGAAGACCTTTTTGTTCGAAACACTGAGAGGGAGGGGGGGTGAATCAGTGTTTAGCTTATTATTCAAATTCAGTAACTTAAACATAAATCAAATATACATCCAATAAAGCTTAGCACCAAAACACATAACACTTGATATGATTACGGGGAAACCTCGATTAGAGGAAAACCCCGGTGGGAATTAGTACCCACAAATATTGTACTAGTATAATGAACCTGTTAAAGTTCCTTTGCCCTGTTAAAAGCAGTCTTTATTTGACCCTGTTAGGAGTCTTTTATAATTAACCCTATTAGGGGTGAGGATTCACTTTCCAAGAGCTCACTGCTCAAAGAGAAAGAAGGCTACAACCTCTTGAGAATAGATATGCAGTATATCCAAAAATGAATTGCTGTATGTGACATAGATGTCTGATCAGTTCCAGTTACGCGCTTAAGCTCTTAACTTCTTTAATGGATATATCTCATGCTGATATCTTCATACTTCTCTTCTATAAATATTCTCTGACTATTTTTGATATATATATATATATATATATATATATATATCTTTACGCTTGAATAGATGTGACTACAAACAAGACCTTAGTCGGCCCAAAACATAACACACAATGCTTCCAAACAAATTGGCTTAAGCATGTTTAAAAAAATGTTTAATAGATGATTACAAAATTAATATAATAGGTGCTTAGCCTTTACATGACAAAAGATTACACGCTAATCAAAATGATGAATTCGGCTTCATACTTTGTATTCTGGACTGCTGGTGTACTTGTTCTTTCTGTAACTTGTCTGTACTACTAATCCGTACCATGCGTGTATAGGGTAAGCATAATAGCATACCATATATCTTAAGTCTGAATGTGCATATCCTAATGTGTTCGTACGCACATGTGCTGATGCCCTGATCGAATGCAAGTCACTGTTATGTTCTGTCTTCTACACTTAGTCAATTTTCACTTCATAGTTAACTATCAAAAAATTCATATGACTTTGTTTCCATAATAACAACAAAAAATAAGCCATATACTCCCTAGGAGTCAACTTGCCAACAATCTCCCCCTTTGTCATTAATGGCAACAAAGGAATGTGGCCAAGTTACTCAAAATTGACTAACACAAAAACTGTATATCATTATACTTTATAATATATACTTCTCCCCATTATACACATATTCCTTGTACATTACTCCCCCTTTGAAATTAATGGCAAAGGTGTCAAAATTTTAAGTCTCTAGATACTTACTCCATATATACATATGGATATACAACCTGAAGATTCTTTATCTCTTGCTGCCAGAATGCCTTCATTGCATCAACTGTCTAGAGTTGGGCACATAGAGCATATGTGACAATAGTAGCATCAATATTTTTTATGTTCTCATCTAGAACTACTAAGGAGGGTGCAAGTGCATTTATTAACTGAGTCTGCCAGGTCCTTATCTTATTGATCTCCATTTTATCTTTTTCTATCTTGTCAAGCTGACCTTGATAGATACTATTGCAAATGTTCATGTCTTGCGTGGATGTCTCGACTGATTTCCTAACACTGTTAACCAAAATGTCTACCTCCTCTATCTTTTCAATATGTTCAGAGGTTAATTTCACCCTATCCATGCAGTTGGATATTACATTTCTGCCTTTAGCTACCAATTATTTCAACATAGACTGACCAATCTTCAATGATTTTAAGTCTAAGGAAAAATTCTTTACTAGTTCATTCGACCTTTCCTTTTTGTACTCATCTTCTGCAATTCTAGTAGCTGGGTCTTCTAAGCTTGTAAAATGTGCTTTAAAGCTTGTTAGTATATTATCTACATCATCCATAGACTAATTTTTTGCTACTTTCTTGTTTGCAAGTACTAGGTCATTCAAAATGTTTACTGATTCCAAGAAAAGAGGATTCCTCATAACTTTTTTCTCTTTGGCCTTTTCCATGGCTAGAACACTAATCTTGATCAGGTCTTCTTCTCCCCAAGCATCCAAACTTGCTGAATCAGGAGTTAAACTTGACAACAATGAGGTAGATGGTTGAATGGATGGTGTGAATATGGTATTCTGACTAGTTTCCATTCACTCACTTTTAACTGGGATCTCTATGATTGGTATCTCATTGTTTTGATTATCTTCCTCTTTATTCAAATCTGTTGAATCTATAGAGGGAAATTTATCTTTTTGCAAATATGTATCATCATTGCATGCCTTCTCTGTCTCTTCCGAGTTCACAAATGCTTTTTCAACTTTATCCATATCATTATTAGAAGAGGTCATAGATATCTTGATATCATCAATCACTATAGTATCCCCTAAATCTTTTCTATATCAGAGGCTATTGAGACTGAGGGCGCTGGAACCTGTGGACCTGTCTTAGCTACATTCTAAATTACTGGTTCTGCAACCTATTTAGGAGGAATTGGAGTTGCCTTAGTTGTAGGTGCCATTGATGGATACATATGTCTATCCAGAAATACCTGCTCAAATTATTTATGAGTCTCTTCAATGATTAGATCATACTCCTTGTTCATGATATGAAGAATTCTTGTTTTGGTTCTTAGGTGCGGGTTTACTAGATCCAACAAAATGACTTTCTCATCATGTGAGCACACCGGGAGAAGACTATTCAATGTTTCTTCTCTTATCTTCATGTCTTCTTCAATTTCTTTCCTCTTTAACATATCAAGTACGTTCCATTCCTTGTCTGGTATGACAGTCTTGAGTTCCAATACAATCCTTTTGAACTTAATCATATGAGAGATGATCATAGAATGAATCTTTGATTTGTCTATCTCTTGATATTTGTCATATACATTCTTGAGAGACTCTAGTCATCCTTCATTGACAATTTTTTTCCTTAAGACATTAAGACTGGGTCTGAAACCTACCTCAGGAGGAGCTTGTGTGTTCTTTACCTTTCTCCTTGTAGTTCTTGAGGATGGATGACTAGTGGGCACTTTCTTCCTTCCTCTAGACTTCTTGCTAGGTACTGATGGTGGAGATGCATCCAGATCAATGGTGGTTGATGGCGCAAATGTATCTTCATTTGATTTCTTCTTCTTCTTCTTGGGCATATCATCAGTCTTTTCTATTTTTAATTTAGTGGGAGTCTTTTCAAGTTCTTTGGCTATCTTAGCTTCTCTAGCTCTGTCAAGATCGTCTTGTGTAACACCATGAACTTTTAGGATGTTTGAGGTAATCCTATATTCCTTCCTTTTGTTCTCAACACTGTATAAGACAGAATCAACTTGATTGGTCTTTTTCCTGTAAGTGCCCCATCTAGGTTCATTGGGATCTTTGAGAGAAGATAGGAGAACTTGTGAATAACCTTCCAAAATGTGTTCTTCGACTTCATAACCAAGAGGGTGAATCCATTTTGTCCTAGGTTCAACTGCCTCCATGCAAGTACAATCATTTTCTACCATGAAGCATATGGTGTTTTTGTACTTCTAAACTATTTTCTTAGGTATCCTAAACCTTTTTTGCATCTTGATCCTGAATGTCTTGATGTCCATGTCCATAAAATCCTTCACACTACTATTTGATGTGGCTTTTAGTGAAATCTGTGACATAGTGAGTTTTCTTCTTTCTAGGTAGAGATTTGCAACCTTTCCTACTATGTGGAAGTAGAGATATATGATCAATGAACCAAACCTGAATATCTTTCTCTTGTCATGCTTGATAGCTTGGATGTTGTCAATCAATTAAGCATGCAATATCTCACATAGGTTGTACTGAGTATTGTCTTTCACCATTTTTATTTCTGCTAAGACAGTGGCTGCATATACATTGTTTAGTCTGCTTATGTGCTAGAATTTATAACCTAGTATCATGGTAACTATCTTTATGTCATCTTCCTTGATGGGATCAACTGTCATACCATGCCTATCATGCCTAGATAAGCATGCCTGCTCAACTTGTTTCTTAACATCTTTACCAGTTGGAAGAAATGGTCGAGTCTTGGGAAGTCCAGTCATCTCGTGAATTAGATGAGTAGTGATGCAAACAGGAACCTCACCTATCCAATATAGATCATCACGAATCCTGCTCAGTAATATCTTCACCCATTCTGGCTCATAGAACTCATGTACATTGGAATACTCAAAGATAGGGTTAACAGTGAGATGCGTGTATTCATCCTTGAATGTATGATCTGGTTTCATCATAGAACCCATGAGAGATACAATGTTGTTGTCTCCAACTATTTCCTTCTTGCAATAAACATATGCACAGATGTCTTCTACATGTACAACTCTGGGTGGAGTCCTAGAGAATTATCCTTTGACATCATCCAGTATGGACTTGAATGGATGCTTCTTAAAAACAAATCTCTTCCTCTCAGCAATGTCGAATACAACAGGGGTTTCCATACTTACTTGCGACTTGGTTAAATAGGGTTTCACGATGATTCTGAAATGACACAACTGCTAGGGTTCCGTTCCAAATGTAATCCATTCACAAACCAACTAATCCTTCAAGCTATAGTTCTTTGATGCTTGATGCCTATCTTCTTTCTGAATGGTCCAATCTCAAATGCAAAGTGAAGTCTTTAAGATCTTTTTCCAACTTATATAAAGATCAATTGCATTTAATGCTCGTTGTTGTAAAGTGATTTATAGAGAGAATTTCAAACTTTGTTCTGAATGAAGTAAAGGCTATGTGAGAATGCATACAACCTCAATTCATGATTTCATGCATGAATCCATAGGTGCATACTCAGAGGTGAGTATACCAGCCACGCACGGGTTCAGAGCTAGAATAGCTCCCCCTAAGACCATGAGGGTCAACTATTTAGAAGTAGGAGGTGCATCCACTAAGTATGCATCTGCTACCTTTTTATCTCCATTATCCTTCTTTACTTCAACCCATATTTTATATGAGTTAGCTTTGGCTTCCACAAACTTGAATTCTCTTGATTCTTCAAAGAAAGAGTTCTTGGGATTCTCTTGTCCTTTTGTTCTTCATCTGCAAAACCTTGAAATATGTCCAACTTTTCCACGAGTCACAGATGATAGGAGGTCTGGTCTTGTTATTCATCATGCTACATTTCTTAGCTATGTGTCCATTATAGTTACATATCTAACATGTAATGTTCTGCGAGTTTCTTTGAGGTTGATTTCTCTGATTGAATTGAGTTTGATTCCTATGGTTTAGTTGTGGCTGACTTCTTTGATTTGTTCTGCAATCAATAGCCCTAAGACCAAATTTATTATAGGAGTAACAGTAACCATTGAAGGGTCTTATATTATTACAATCTCTTTCCAAGTGTCCATGCTTGTTACAGGCATATCAAGTATGGTTGATTTCCTTGTGATTATCTTCTACTTTAGTCTCTTCATGATTTTCAATTTTCTTTTCTTTTAAAGATTCTGTTAGAGATTTATTTCTTTCTTGTGATGAGTTGATCTCAATTTGAGCTAAACTGTATCCCATACCAGTTGTGTCACCTTTTATCTTTTGTGCATAGAGCTATGATTGAATCAGATCAAAGCTTGTGTGTAGTTTATCAATCTTGTCTTTTTCTCCTAATAATTCGGATTCAATTTTGTTCTTGATATTTTCCAATTCCAAGATTTTCATATTGGCTTGCATGAGTTCTTTATCCAACTGTTTGTTTTCTTTGTTCTTCTCTTCAATAGCTATTAAGCTATTAGTTAACTGATCATTCAATTCTTCTAACTTATCTTTTAGAGACTTGTTCTCTTCATTCAGTTTCAAATCATTGGTGGAGAAATCTTTTAGTTCTTTCCTTAGTTTCTTGATAAGCATTTGTGAGCCATCAAATTTTAGTTTGAGTTCTTCATTTTATTTCTCAGATCTATCTAGATCTTCAAGGTTTGCTTCAAGATTATTTTTTAGATGTTTGACTTCTTCTAAATCCATGATCTCCTCAAGTGGTTAAAATTTTCTCTCTAAGGACCAGGCTCTGATACCAATTGTTGGAAACACTGAGGGGGGGGGGGGGGGGAATTAATGTTTAGCTTNTGAATTAATGTTTAGCTTATTATTCAAATTTAGAAACTTAAACATAAGTCAAATATACATCCAATGAAGCTTAGCACAAGAAAACATAACACTTGATATGATTACATGGAAACCTTGATTAGAGGAAAACCCAGGTGGGAATTAGTACCCACAAATATTGTACTAGTATAATGAACCTGTTAAAGTTCCTTTGCCCTGTTAAAAATAGTCTTTACCATATGAGTACAATGACCTGGTTGAGGGTTTGACCTTGTTAGGAGTCTTTTACAATTAATCCTATTAGGGGTGAGGACTCACTATCCAAGAGCTCATAGCTCAAAGAGAAAGAAGGCTACAACCTCCTGAGAATAGATATGCACTATATCCAAAAATGAACTGTTGTATGTGACACATATTTTTGATCAGTTCCAGTTACGCGGTTATGATATTAACTTCTTTAAGGCCTCTATCTAATATTGATATCTTCATACTTCTCTACTATACATCTTCTCTAACTATTTTTGATGACACTTCAAATGTATCTTGCATTACATATATATATATATATTTACGCCTGAATAGACGCGACTACAAACAAGACCTTAGTCAGCCCAAAAACATAATACATAACGCTTCCAAACAAATTAGATTAAGCGTGTTTAAAAAAATGTTTAATAGATGATTAAAAACTTAATATAATAGTTTCTTAGCCTTTACATGACAAAATATTATACGCTAATCAAAATGATGAAGTCGGCTTCATACTCTGTATTCCAGACTGCTGGTGTACTTGTTCTTTCTATAACTTGTCTATGATTCTATTCCATACCATGCTTGTATAGGGTAAGAATAATAACATACCATAGAGCTTAATTTTGAACATGCATATCCTGATGTGTTTGTACGCATGTGCACTGATGCCCTGATTGACTGCAAGTCACTGTTCTGTTCTATCTTCTACACTTAGTCAATTTTCACTTAATAGTTAACTATCAAAAGCTTCATATGACTTTGTTGCCATAATCACAACACAAAATAAGCCATATACTCCTTGGGAGTCAACTTTCCAAAACTTTCAACTTCATCATAGGCTTTAATAGTAATATTATTCCTTAGATCAATGGTGAACTCTGACAATCCCAACTTCTTAATCACAGTGAAAGAACAAATATTTAACCCATCGCCATTATCCATCAGCATGTGTTTGACTCGAGTTCAGTAGATTTGGATTTAAATATGTAGGGGAAGGATATGGGGATGACCTAAAGAATTTTCATCTTCTTCAGAAAATGAAAGGTAATGCCTAGTAGCAATGTGCTTAATCATGGTCTGAAGTTGATCAGTATTAATGTCTTTGGGGACATTTTCTATTTGTAAATCTTTCTCTAAGATCTCCTTGTGCATAGGTGATAACTCTAGCAACTCAAAGACTGAAATCTGGGCTAGAGTATGTTGAAGTTGATCTAATAGATTGTAGTTTGACTTACTAGAAGTAGATGATTTCTTTGAAGAGGATGCCATTTTTTTGGGATTATTTTTCTTGGAAGAATTAGGACCTCTGAGCATAACCTTAGGTTGACGCCTAGTGACAGCATTCAAACTTTCCCTATGTGAAGGAGAGTGGACACCTCTAATCATGATCATGTGATTACACTCATTGTAAGATTGGGATTGTGTGAAAGAACCAACACCTCTCAAGCTAACCTTAGGTGCCTCATCAGTATCTGAATCATAGTTGGGTCCATTAGGTCTCACCATGTTAACAATTTCAATCATAGGTTCAAGCATATTGATAATGCTGTCACTATTTGTATAAGTATAGTTGATCTTAGCTCCCTCATCTTTCTATGATGTCTATCCTTTTTCATACTTAGGGAATGGTTCTTTAAAGGCCTTATGATAAGAATTATCAACAAGATCATCCACACCAACTTCCCATCCTCAATAAGATCTTGAATGAAAATTTTCAGCTTTATTCAATTGTCGGTCTTGTGTCCTTTGTTCTTATGATACTCACAATAATGATTATCATTCCACCACTTAGGTTTCACCTCTTTCTCGTATGGTTTAGCATATTCAGGTAGTGTGATAATCTTTTTGTCAAGTAAAGCCATAATTATCACATCATATGAATCTCCCAAGGGAGTAAAATCATGTTTAGGCTTTGGTGCCCATGAAGATTTATCCTTATTAGAATAATTAGATCTTTCTTTTTGTTTTTGTTTGGTTGTTAGGATAGCCCTAGCCAAGTAAAAAATGGGCTCTTTAGGCTTAGGCTCATCAAAAACACCATCATTGACCACATGCTTGTTCTTATTCCAAGGCTTATTCTTATCTTTGTTATATCCATTACCATATATAGACTTGTCCTTGCTCAATGTGATCTCACCCTTTTGACCAAAATATCCTCTATTCGAAAAGCACTTTCAATCATATCATTAAAGGTGAAAAATACTTTCTTTCTAAGATCATAATACAACTCATGTATGAGATTATTAACAAAGATATCAATCTTCTTATTTTCTGGAAGTTGTCGTGGGTATCTTGAGTGTATCTTTCTCCATCTTTGCAAGAATGTAACAAAAGGTTCACCTTGTTTTTTTTTGATGCTGCATAGATCAAGCATTGTCATAGGGTGCTGAATATTATAAGAGTATTGTTGAATAAGCCTTTGCACTAACTCATCATAAGACTTGAGTCGAGGTGTAATTTTTGTGAACCACTCCATAGCTTTGGCCATTTAGACTCCTAGGAAAGAGTCTCATAAGATAAGTGTCATCATACATAAAGTCCATAATCAAAGCATAGAATTGTCGAACATGGTCATGTTGATCCCCATTTCCATCATATTTGTCATACTTAGGAATCTCAATATCTCTTGGAAAAGGCATCATGTATAGAATCTTTTCAGAAGGTAGAGCACATATGGATTCCATAGAAAATGATGACTTAAGCTTCTCCTTTTCCCTTTTTAAGTTTGACATTTTATTTTTCAAATTTTGTATTTCCTTGATGGAAACTTCCAAAGCTGAGGGTTCTCTTCTTCAAATCAATCCATCAACATCAAATTCATGAGGAGTTTCAACCCTTTAGAAGCCAAGTGCCTAAAATATTGATCACCATTTTTTTCCAATGTTTTTAACATCAGTCTTTGATAACGGTCGTCTTGTTAAAATTTTAGGAGCTCTTCTGTAGTACTCATGCTCCATGTTGTTGCCATGTTGAGATTTAGACCTAGAATGTGAAGATCTTAGAGGTGAATCAATTCCAGTGTTCTATGACCTTGGGGGAGATCTCGGAGGTGTATCATTCCCATGATGTCAAAGGAAATTGGTATTGAATTGTTGAGCCAAATGGGTTTCTTGTTCTTCCATGCAAGCCTTTCTTTTCTAACTCAATTTGTCTTAACCTTTGATTGTGTTCAAAAAGATCATTCAATCACTTGTTATGCTCCTCTCTAGACATGGTGAGAGATAAACTATTTTCAAATCTTGATGAGGCAAGAGATGTCTCAAAGGTACTATCAAAGGTGCTTCCAAAAGGATCAAACCAAACTTTGGTACTATCCCTCTCTTTGTCAAAGGTAATTCAAGGTTCTTTTTCTTGATGATGCTGATGCCTAGTAGGAAAAGGGAATTCGTCAAAGCTAATTGGAGGTTTCTTTCCTTGACCAATCTGATTTAATGGCATGAATGAGAATGTAAAGAGCTAATTAAGATGATACAAGACAACTTTATTTCCACCCTAGAAAAGAAAAGTGATCACTTGTCAAAAGGTAAAAGAGAGTAACATAAGATCAAGATGACTTACCACAAACTACCCAAGTTGTGGGTAAGATCCTTGTGTATGAAACTTGTGACCTAAGTCAATTGACAACGTCAAGATAAAGATAACCAAAATGGATAGACAAGTGAAAAACTTTACCAATCAAGAATATAACAAAGGTATCTAGGTGATCCTTTTCCACTAAAAACAATCCCTAACCTGCTAGTTTAAGACCAAGAGACCAGAAATGGTTAAGTATAAACTTCCTAAACCAGCTAAGAGTAAATTGAAGGAGAACCCCACTCAGATCAGAAACTGGGTGACAAACAACAACAAATCCAGATGATATTTTAGGATAGGATGATATTTATTTATGATACATGACGATGTTTCAGACTATTGCATGATATTTCTCACTACTACAGACGAGACTAGGACAAAAAACATAAAAATACCAAATCTTTGACTCAAAAACCTTATTTTGATCAATTAGAAATTTGTGACAATAAGAAATTTCAGTTGTAACAGAAAGTTTGAAGTTTAGAATCAAATTTTCAAAGAAAATGTGATGCATAGAGTAGTCTTCAAACAATCAAGCAATGGAAAAGGAAACCTTGCATGATACAAGCATTTGTGAGGTCTCAAAAAAAACCTATAAATAGTACCATCATGTGTATGTTCAAATGATTTCCATGGGTCTTAACATGATTGAAGACACATCAAACACAAGCTACCTAAGGACAATTTGGATTAGTATCAAAATCTTTTCCCACACTAGATATTCCTTCGCCTCACACAAAGTGATGTTGGCTTTTTCCAGGACTATGCCCTTGGGAATACAAATGGTGAGTGTAAAAATCTTGGGGTGATCCAAAAAACCACTTGGATCGATCCTTGCACAAAGATTATGATACTTTAGGAGGTGATTCAGGTAGCTTCTATCTAAAAGTGTCTAGTAAGGACATCCGTTCAAGACTATCCCTTGTATTTTTCAAAGAAAAATTGAAGCCTATAGCCCTACAAACACTCAAAATGCATAGTCTCACAAGAAATATTGAGACCTCTCAACCCTATAAAATTTGAATGTACTCCCCTTATTGTAAACAATATTGAGACCAAGATGGCCCTACAAGCACCCAATCAAGTGTAGTCTTGCTTAGAAAGATTCAGGCCATTAGGCCCTACATATGAAGAGTCATTAGGAATAGAAAATATCCAAGTCTCTCCTCTTGTTGGATTGAAGGAAGCTTTTGATTATAGTGGGATGGAGTAGCCAAGTCTGATTGTTCGCCACTTGCGTTGTTCCCAAACGATTTCTCTCTGGACAGGCCCTCTAAAGGTAAATGCAAGAAAGAAATGGATAGCTAATGAAGGTCAAGATTTCTGATTTTGCATAAGGAAAAGAGCATACTCTCCTACTCCATAGTGTCTCCCAAACACATCAAGCACATGTTCATTTACCAAAATAAAAATAATTAAGCTATGTTCCTATGAAAAATGATTTATGATAGCAAAGAAATACAAGATCTAGTTACATACCTCCAACGTAATTTCCAAATATTTTAATACAATTCCTTTGGCAAACAAATCCTACAAAACCACAAGTTACGACACAAAAGATATGCAAATGAAAGTAATAACCCTGCAAAACCACATGTTGGGAAGCAAATAAAAGATCAAAACACAACAATAAAACCGAAAAAGCAACCCTAAAATGCAAGATGCAATGAAATGAACTAAAAATAAGGTGCAAGCTCATCACAATTTTTTTTTGTTTTTGACCTAGTCAACAAGATCTGATTTTTTGATTTAATTTAGGCTCCAAAATTTAAAAAAAAAAAGAAGATACCCTTGCTAAAAATCTGAGAGCTTTCTAAGAATGTAATTTTTTTAGAAATATTCCCTTATTTGTGCCCACAAAGAACATACCCCCTATAGAATTTGTAGATATTTTCAAAAATGTAAATTTGTCCATAAAATTCATTGATTTGTGACCAGAAACAAATTTTCATGAAAAATCATACAAAAATTATAAATCATAGACAAATGATCAGAAAAATCTGATTTTTGGACTGAGACACATTTGAACCATCCCCAACTTGAAATAAAAAATTCAGATAAAAAATCAAATCTATTTGTGAGATATGATCAAATCTTTCAAAAAAACCCTAGGTTTTATCTTCAACTCAACCTGCACAAGGGTTAGCCTTGAAAAACTTAAATAAACAACCATGCAAAGATTAGACAATCTGAAAATGTGAATAAAATAAAGGAAAAATTGGGGCATCATCCCCATGGTGGATGCCAAGAAATGTGTGATCAAAATGTGACACTTCTATAAACCATTACACTTGTGAAAATCTATGAAGAGGAAGTCACAAGAAGTGGCTTATAGCTTCCTATCCATAGCGTGCAAGAATTATGTAGATAATGATGATGGATTTGAGAGGAACCTAATAAGAAAGATCTCTGCAAGGTTCACTATATAATGGAAGATTGAAATGATAATGCAAAGTAATCTAAGACGAAATGAAAGATCTAAGCTAAAAATGATATGCAAGAAATGCAAAGAAATTAGATCTAAACTAGATGAATTAAGCTAGATGCAAGAAATTAGATAACAAAGATAAATGATAATGTAATGATTCAATGATACCAAGATACAATATGAGCTAGGATGCAAGAATGCTTCAAGATGAAAGAACTCCAAGATCTCCAAAAGCGCAAGATGCAAGAGCTCCAAGATCTCCAACTACAATTCACACTATTTCCAAAATCTATCTTTTCCAATTTTTCCTAGTTTACCCAAGAATGAGGAGAGAGCTTCCTTTTATAGGAGATTAGAAATGAGTGGATGGTCAAGATTAAGAGGCAAAAATAAATGAGCAATGGTGGAGATTAAATCGTGGTTGATCCATGTGCTCATATCTTCAAGAGGCAAAATCAAAGGCTAAGATTAAGAGGCAAAACAATGAGTGGTTGAGATAAAGAGGAAAAATCCTTTTTCAAAAGATTCTATCTCATTGGAAAGTGCACTTTTTCTTATTATTATTTATTATTTATTATTTATTAATTTCTTGTTTTATGTGCACTTAGGATAAAGGGGTTTTTATTATTTAATTAAAAGTTTTTTCATTTAATTAAAAGGGAGCATGTTCTTTTAATTAAATAAAGCTTAGGATAAAGTGGTCAAACTTTAGGATATAATCATATAAATGATTAAGTGATGATTTGATCAAGAAAATGAGAGGTTAAATAAATATGCAAAATTGATTAAGCACAAGATGTAGTCTAGTACTTAAATTTTAATGTTTAGAAAGGGGCTCATAGTCTACTAGACCATTTTTAGGTGATTACAGATTGTGTTGATGTGATCAAGAAATGTCTCCCCTTCTGGAGTTGATAGTTGATAGGCTGTAGAGACAAATGTTGTAGTAATCACGAAGGGACCCAACCAATTGGGTTTAAATTTTCCCTTTATCTCACGATGTTGTTTATTCTTTGGATTTTATCTCAGTACAAGATCACCAACCTGAAATTCTTTGTACCTTACTTTCTTATTATATCCTCTAGACATCCTTTTTTGATAGACCCTTAGATGGTCAAATGCTTCTTTTATTTTTTTGTCAAGTAATTCTAACTCTTGGATTTTGGAAATCTGGTAATCTTCATTGGTTATGAGTCCTTGCAAAGAGACTCCGAGTGATGGTATCTCTACCTCAATAGGCAATACTGCTTCTGTGCCATATACCAAGGAAAACAACATTTCCCCTATAGGTGTTCTGGTGCTAGTTTGAGAAGCCCAAAAATCCAGATTTAATTGGATATTCTAGTATTTTCCCGACCTACTTACTGTCCTATGTGAGATTTTCAATATATTATTGTTGGATGCTTCAATCTATCCATTCTCTTGAGGATAGTAGATAGAGGAACACTGTTGGGTGATTTTGAAATTCTTACACAATTCATCCATGTCCTTGTTTTTGAATCCTCCCCCATTATCTATTATAATAAAGGAAGGTATCCCATACCTACAAATCATGTAGTTTAGGATAAAAATTGATACTTTTTTTTTGGTTGCTGTGATAAGTGGGACTTCTTAAACCCACTTTGTGAAGTATTCAGTGGTTCTAATGATAAATTGATGTCTATTGGATGAGGAGGGATATATTTTCCCTACCAAATAAAAGGCCCATTATTGGAATGGACAGTGTGTGATGAAAGGTAACAACTCTTGAGTAGGAGCATGGATTAGGTTGTCGTGTAGTGGGCATTTTTTGCAAGAGTTGGAAAACTAAATAGAATCCTTCTCCATGGAAGGCCAGTAGTATGCCCACCCTTAGGAGTTTCTTAGCAAATGAAAGACCATTTCAATGAGACCCACAAATATCTTTGTGGACTTCCTTTATTTCATGTACAAACTCTTCATGTTCTAGACACCTAAGGAGATTATCATCTAGACCTTATTTATACAAATCGCTAGCTATGATTAGATAACATGTGGCATTTCTTATAAGGTTTCTATTCTCATTTATAGATAGGTCATTGAGAATTATTTGGCCATGCAGGTAGGAGTATATTTGGTTGTATTGAGACAATTTAGTTCCCACAATTGAGCATACTATTTGGGATTCTAGGGAATCATAGTCTAGAAAGGGGAGTTCTTCCACCAGGAATTCATAGTGAAATTGATTCTCTTCTAACTATAATATTGAAGCCAAAGTAGTCATAGCATCAAGTGCCTTGTTTTATTCTCTTGCTATTTGTTGGAAGGTGATAAAGAAAAAAGTACTTCTTTATAAGATGATCAACCATCCTTTTATAGGGTGTAAGCTTCTCATCTTTGGTTGGGTATTGATCATTCACTTGATTGATCACTGACTAAGAATCCCCATAGATGTGTAGTTCTATTATTTTCCATTCGATAGCTAACTTTAGTCCATTTTCCAAAGCTTCATTTTCAGCTATGTTGTTTGTGCAAGGAAAGATAATCTATTATGCTTCAAGCATTTTGTATCCTTGAGGCATTATAAAGAGTACGCTAGCTCCAAACCCTTTTTATGTGAATGAGGCATCGAAGAAAATTTCCCATGAGTACTCTCTCAGATGTAGGATAGCTTCATCAGGGAATTCCATAATTAGTGGTTGATTGTCTTGAAGAGCATCATCTTCCAGATGATCATTAATGAATTATCATTTGATAGCTTGTCTATCTATGAATTCAATGTTGAATTATCTGAGTATCATCACCCATTTTTCTAGTTTGTCCATCAGAGTTTCCTTGTTTAACAAGTACTTTAAAGGATCAATTTTTGCAATCAACTTGGCAGAATGTGTGGTCGTGTAATGTCCTATATTTTGTGAAGAAAATACCACCGCTAAACAAGATTTTTCAATAATGGTGTAATTATGTTCATATTAAACCATTGTCATGCTTATGTAGTAAATTGCTCTTTCCTTTCCCGTTTCATCATGTTGTGCTAGTAGAGCTCCAAGTGATGTTTTGGTAGCTAAAATATATAGCAGTAGATGTTTTCCCTGTATTGGTGCCATCAAGACATGCATATTTTCTACGTACTCTTTGATATGTTGAAAGTGATTTTCATATCCTTCATCCCACTTAAATGTTATGCCCTTATGTAATGTTTTTGTGAAGGGTTGGGCTTTATCTGCTAGCTATGAGATAAACCTCTTGATTTACTATAGATTTCCCTGTAATGTTATAATTTGGCTGATATTTCTCGGTGATTGCATTTCTATAATTGCTACTAATTTTTTTTTGGATTAAATTCAATTCCTTTTGCTGAGACAATGTACCCAAGGAGTTTTCTTGATGTCAAACCAAAGGCACACTTTTTTGGATTTAGCCTTAGTTGGAATTGTTCCATCCTGTTAAATATTTTCTCCAAGTCAACCAATTGTGTAATTCTCTTTGCTGATTTTTCCAAAGTGTCATCGACATAGTCCTCATATGCATCATGTCATGGAATATGATTACCATAACCCTCTGGTATTTTTCTCCTGCATTTTTGAGACCAAAAGGCATAACATTCCAATAGAACATGCCCCAAGCACATGTGACACTTGTCTTTTCTTGATCTTTGGGTGCTATTTTTATCTAATTGTATCTCGAGAATCCATCCATGAGAGAATACATCTTATATCATGCTGTGAGATCCACAATTGTGTCAATGTTGGGAAGCACAAAATCATCTTTTGGACAGGATTTGTTTAAATCTTGGAAATCACTATAGACTTAGATTAATTTATCAGTCTTAGAAATGGGCACAATGTTTGAGATCCAGTCAACATATCTTATAGCTCTGATGAATTCTACTTTTAATAAATTTTCTAGTAGAGCTTTGACCAATAGTGCTACATGGGGATGCATCTTCCCAAGCTTCTGTTTAACTGGCTTGACACCAGGAGCAATTGAGAAATGATGCATTATCAATTTTGTATCAATTCCTAGAATGTCTGACTATAACCACATGATGTTGACCTTTTTGCTCATAAAAGAATGAGTGAATTATTGTTTCTCTTTTTCAGACAAGGACTATGCTGGATATATTATTTGAGGTAATTCTATTGTTCTAAGATTGATTGGCTTTGTAGGCTCAAAATAAATGAGGACTACTCCTGAAAGTTATCGGGAATGATATCAATTTTCCCATCCTCTAGCGCCTCTAGGAGGTTTTCACCATTGGATATGTCATTTGTTTTAACTATTTTAGGTTCTGACACTACCACCAAGTGGTATTCACCACCATACCTCTTTTTATTTTTCTTTTTAAGATTGTGAAACTTGATATCCCTCTCTATCATGTTTATGCTTGTTGCACTGGTGGAAGATATGAAGAGCTCAATAGAATTTAGGTAACAGGCCAGAGTATACTCATTTTGAGAAGAGACTAGGTTTAACTGCTTAGTGGTATTCCACTCAATAACCTTAGGGTAAATTAGGGATAAAGATCCAACAAGTTCTAAAGATAGAACCGCATTATCATGATCAAGGATTTCTGATGAAGGGTGCTCCCCTTAATACCCCAAACACATAACAGAAACAGAGAAGCAACAACAATTTGCAAGAACAGAAAATGGGCTTCTTATTATCTCCACAAATGTGGAATTACAAACTTTCAGAATTACAATATGCAAAGCCACATGGGCATTC
>MU225026.1:757457-782498 GCA_018584345.1 Thuja plicata | reverse complement strand
TTATTATCTCCACAAATGTGGAATTACAAACTTTCAGAATTACAATATGCAAAGCCACATGGGCATTCCCCTTACAATATTCTGTAGGAAAAAGCCTCAAATTATTACCCAGATCTACCCAGAACTGTCCCGAATTGCCTAAGACAACACTACGAGCCTTCTTTATATAGGCAAGTTCCACTGCTCGAGAAGGTTCCAGAAATTTAGCCCTTAGGGCCGACCAAACTTAGAATTATTTTATTTTTTTTCAATTTAGTACATCAAAGTCGGCTCAAAATAACTTTTGAAACCCAAAAATTTTGAAGTAAAATTATTTTATGCTATTTCAGGTGGCCCAACTTCCGGAGACCATAAGGTGGCCCAAGTTTCGACCTCATCAAGGGTCTCTAAAGCCTTCAAAACTGAGCCCGAAGTTTCTGTACCCTGTTTTCAATACCAAATTTTTTTAATATCTTCAAAACCAGACTCTATCTAGCCATGAAACTTTACTGGCAGGCTAATATGACTGAGATGAACCTCCACATGTAAAATCAAAACATTCCAAGATCGTATGACGAACTTACTAAAAATAGAAAGTTTCCATAAATAGCAGCTCTGCACAAGGTAGCCCTTATTGAAAAGAAAACAGAAATATTTTTGGTTGATGCAAGATTTCCCTTACACCCAGGATGCTCCTGCATCAATTTCAATAGGTAAGAGAAGATCTATCATGTTACTCTCCGAAGGATTCCCTAGACCATGAAGCATCCTTACGTCACTATCAGAGTTAATGATAGTATTTTTTGAATTTAACCCATTTGATATAATGCTAGCATTTTGATTCTCCTCTTGAGTAGACAGTCGTTCTAGAAAATTTCTTAGAGGAATGATCTCAATTCTTGATGTGGGTCTATCTCTAGTGTGATTATACCTGCCACTATCTTCAAAGTTCCAATTTATGTTTTGAGGAAGGACTAGTGTATGGGTAGCATTGGAACTCTCCCCTTGTTCAAATTAAGGTGCATATTTGTGGATAATATCAACTTCAATATCTACTATTTCATCTGAGAGAGAATTCCATTTGTATTCATTAGAACTTGTTTTCATAGAATGAGGTATGTCTAGGACATGAGTAGGAGAAACTAGTTTCCCCTAGTTAGGATGCCTTCCTTCTAGGTCATTATTTGTACCTTGACCAAACTCATATTTGATGAACTACAACTGATTATATGTTTGAAGTCATTTTTTGACATTCAACTGAGTTGCAGAAGTGATGATGAACATTATCAGTTAATGTATTTTCATTGATGTCAACTTATTTGAGTGTTATTATGATGGAAAACATTTTTTATGTATTGAATATCTGGAACAAACAATATTTATGTGGTTGGTAAAATGAAGAGTTATGTATACACCGAGAGACAGTAATAATCGAGTAAAATATAGTGTATACCAAGCGACAATTTTAAACGAGCAAGGGATTACCGACGCAACATGGTTAATACTAAGACCGAGCAATTAATTCTAATTGAGGCTGACTTGGATGCTGATTTGGAAATTGATAATTTTGAGGTAAAAGATAAATTTTTTTATTTGATAAAATAGTTATGAAAATTCAAGGAAGATCAGACGATAGAGATTGCAACGTGTTTTTAATACAACTGTTGAGGAAGGATCAAGAAGGAAAATGAATGATGGAGATTATGTGACAAGATCTGAAGGATGAGAATTAAATGATACATGATGTCTATATAAGAGACAAGAGATTCATTTTTGAATTGTGTGTGTTGACAAATACTAAAGCATACATGTGAATTTGATGCATGACTAATCAAACTAGTTAAAGATAGAACATAGCATTTCTATAGACATAACCGAGCAAACAAAGGAAAGAGAATTAGCGAGCATAACAAGTATGAGATGAACTAAAGAGAAAAAATTGATCAGAGGTATTATGTACTTAGAATAGATCTAAATATCTACAAATCAGAGTTGTATTTGAATCAGGTCATTACTGTATCAGTTTAACCATTGTTATAGATAAATCTCTTAACTGAGTGGGATAGTGAGTCCTTATTATAACGTTCAGAGAATGTTGATTATTTTCTTGTTGACCCCATAGTGAATGCTTGGTCAAGATACAACTGTTAGTTTTAAATCCTCTAAAAAGGTCACAATAATAGTGTGCATTGTAACCTTTAATAGGGTTGGCTCCTCATCGAGCTCACTTCAGAAGAGTGAAAATATTTTGGGTTACCAGTCCCAGTTGGTTTTTCCCTTAACAGGGTTTCCACATTAAAATTTTTTGTGTCAATGTGTATCAATGTTGTGGATTATTATTTTAATTTACGCTTTGTTTTATTGACCTAGATCAGTAATCACAATACTAATTTACTGACACTCGGTAAAAATTATTGATGAAAGTTTAAGTTTACAGAATACATTTTCACCGAGTTGAGTTTTATATGATTGAGTTTGTTTTGGTATACATCTGGATAAATTTGGGACTGTATGTTAATTTGTGAGGAAATTGATTCTAATTGATTAACTCCCCTCTCATTTATTCTAACAATTGGTATTAGAGCATACAGTGCTTATCAGGGAGCAGGAATGCTTAAAAGAAAGTTTTAAAGGACTTGAGCTAAAGATCACAAGATGTATAAGAGAGATGCACCTAAGATGAACAGGGAAAAATTCTAGACATGGAAAAGAAGAATGAGATTATACCTATCAGGAATTGCAAGCAAGATTGAAGATTTTCTATACAATTAATTCATATTACCTACGGGACCTTTGACAATGAATTAGTTGAAAGAAAAACATGAACATAACCTTATCATGGCGGAGATTTCTTCTTTACTTACCGATTTTGAATTTTAAGACATCAACAATTGTACTACTGCCAAGTAGATGTGGTATCATCTTAGACTAGTTTATGGAGGAGATGCAAATGTACTAAGAGCCAAAGCTGAAAGTCTTTGTGGAAAATTTGATGACATGCGAATGAAGGAAGGAGAAAATATCACACAATACAGTAACCAACTTAACAAAGTTGTGAATGCTATTCAAGGATCTGGTGGAGCCATTGATGAAGACAAAATTGTGAGTAAGATTCTTATAACTCTATTGCCTATTTATTCTATAAGTATCTCTGAAATTCATGAAATGAGAGAAACACTTGGAAATAACATTACTGTTGATAGTCTTGTTGAAAGATTGATTTCTTTTGAGATGAATAACTTTGATAAAAATATTGTACCATCTATGGAATCCACATTTATGTCTACTTTGAAAATTGGAAAATCTAGTAGCAAAAACATAATCAGAAATAACAGTAATAGTGATAGTGATGACAAGGAACTTGATGAAATTGAAGCTTTAATGGTTAGAAGATTACATAAAGGTAAAGGAAGATATAAAGGTAAACTACCTTTGATATGCTTTAACTATAAAGAGATTGGCTAGTTTGCTACAAGATGCCCTAACAAAAAGAATGATGATAGAAATGATAGGTCTAATGACATAAAGGATGACCAAGACTTCAGAAGCAACCGAAAATATGAAAGAAGAGATAACCAAGATTACAAAGATAAAGGTAAGAAATCTTGTTACATTGCTGAAGATAAAGTTAATGACAGTAACTCTGGCAGTGATGAAGATATTGAGACAGTGTTTTTAGCATTGAAAGATGATTCATATGAGGATGAAAGGTATGTATAAACAAATCTAATCTCTAAAGTTAGTAAACATGATATTTGGGTTATTGATAGTGGTTGTACACATCACATGATAGGTGATAAAAGAAAATTTGAATTTCTTGAACATTATGATGGAGGATCAGTAAGAATGAGAAATGATACACCTTGTCAAGTGAAACGAAAAGGTATTATTATGCTGAATAATAAAATCAAATGTGAAAATGCTTATTGGGTAAAAGGAATTAACTACAATCTATTGAGTGTTGCACAATTGGATAACACAGATCACCGAGTTGCATTTGAGAATAGAAAAGAAAGAAAATATGATGGAAAAGGAAAATTGATTGGAACTAGTGACAATCTAAAGGCAACTTATTATATCTGCTGCCCCATTTTTGTTCTGCATATCTTTAGATAAAAATGGATGTTTGGTGTGTAGTATTGGTCTTAAAACATCATGTAAGTCATGATTCTAAGTCTAGTTTTTCTCTTTAGGCTAGAGAAGCCTTTATCAAATTTTCCAAAATTGCCTTCTCCTTTGTAAGCCAGGGGGTTGTTATCTAGAATCATATCATATTGGGTAGGTTAAGCTACCAAATCTGATAAAGGTCATAATTCATAATTTATTAACAATGATCTTATGTGGTTTCAAAATCTTTAGCTTGGATACTTCATATTTGTCTCATCGACGGAAAATTGGTTATGGGCTTCTCACTGGTGGATAATCACCTACAGAGTGCCTTTTCTGCAGCCAACAATTTTTGAAGGTCTCAGTGATCATTGGAAGTTGGAGATAGATAATTGAGGCTAGAAAGATTATTGCAGTTAGAATGAATCCCTATGGGCTAGGAGAATGATTGAATTATGAGAAATCAGATATCAAAGGTTATCAGTGGAAAAGTGGAGAGTGGCTTCTCCACTACTTCAAATATGCAGGTTTTGACCCATATCGTCATATGCAAGATTCATGAAGAAAAACTGACTTATGAGGGGATTCAAGGCATAAAGGAAGCAGATGAAATCATAACATGCCATTTTAGTATCATAACAAGTCAGATTTTCTCCGTGGCAGATTTCTAAATAAGGAGTGCTCCAACAGTGTTTCTCTACCCAAAGGAGAAGCGAAAAAGTAATTATCCGCTAACTCTAAAAAGTTACCGTTACAGTTATGAAAAGTGAAAAGATGTTTCTTAATGGCCCATAGAGGTAAAGTAATTAATTCAAATCAATCCATTTTACATTTTGTGTACTTTTTCATAAATGCTTAAGCCTTTTCATTCGTGTGGCATGGGAAGTTAGCCATTAACGGTAAGAAGTTAGAAGTTATAAAATTGGTGAAGTGTTTCAAATATAAATTACCATCTGTTTGACAAATTGTCTAAATTGAAACCTCCAACAACAATTATCCCCTGCTTTTATTTTTCCTGAGATAGATTCCTAAGTTCTGATTCAAATCTATCAAAGCATGGAAGCCAAATTTATGGGGTTCGATGGGATGAAAGACATTACTTGTGACTGGCACAAAATCATGGATACCTCTTTGAGGTTCTTTGATATGCAAAGCTTTCATAGTAGGCTAAATGCTAAGAAGATACACCCCATTATAGTAAAGCTAAAGGAGAGTGGGTTAGTCAAAGCCGTCCGCTTTCCTATAGCGATCCAAGCCCCAGAGCTGGTTCAAGAATGCATCGCTCACTATGACCCAGACACTAAGAAAATTATCTTTCTTGATGATATAGTACTGTTATCCATTGACCGCGACTCCTTCCATAACTCCCTTCATATTTTGCAGCAAGCCGAATACTCAGAGATGACCTACAGTTGGGCGGTTACTAAGTATGTAGCGAAGAAGGCTATATGGAAGGAGATAATGAAGATGTGGTTCTAGGAGTCAAGGAGTGCCAAGGGAAAGTTGCCCAAAACACTATATGACACAAACCTGAAGATGGAAATCATGGACATCTTGGTATTGCTTCACATGATCAGAGGTGAGAGCAATTCACTGAATTTCATTGAGCACCATTTCTTCCTGGTTTAGGTGATATGTTCTCAGCATCATTTCATTGATTGGGGTCACATGGTAAGTGAAAACCTCTCAAATGCCCTAAATAGAGCTAAGCACCAGAATGAGTTCTATATGTCCTTGGTTTTTCTATACATCTTAGATACAATTCAAATTTGGCTAGGACTTACTAGGCTAGAAGAATTTCTAGAAGATGTTAAGAGTTATGAGTTCTTCTCCTGTTTGCAATTGTATAACAGTTATAGTGAATATCTCACAGTTAATGACGCATTTACAATGAGACTGTACAGGGAGTTAAAAGGTTTCCCTAAAAGGAGATTTTCTCTAGAAGCCATGACATTCATCAGCCAATTTGGAGCTTATTTTATCCAGTTTGCAAATTTCTCACACATTTGTCTTGCAGGATTAGACAATTTCCCTCTAAAGCTACCTAGATATCCAGATGACATGATCGTGCTAGTTGAAGTGATGAGGAAAGTGGTCTAGGTGAACCTGATCTATGCGGGTGCCGAAAGAAAGGATATGATTTCCCGATGACTATTGGAGCCTACAGTTCCGCATCCCAGTCCGATGCGAAGAATGTTTTGAAATCTTTCTCAAAGAAGTTTCAATTAGAAACATATGATGTTCTAAGGCCGCAATATGATCTTGTAAAATATTCTTGAGATTACTTACAAATGGGTCATTCCATTCATCACATTGATGACATAGAAGATTACTGGACAAACTGCAAAGATGACCTAGAAAGAAGGGATCAATTCTATGCAAGATTAACTATCACACAAATCAAAAGGTTCAAAGTTAAGATTGCAGTTGAAGGCATAGAAGATGATGGCCAACACATGTATGATGACACATACACCAAGAAGACTAAGCCCCTTAATATAATCTCTGAACCCATGCTAGGTCAAGCTATAGATGATTTGGAGACCTTGATGGGTGGGACTTAGAGAAGATTAGAGAAATGGGTTGAATGAACAATGGGCAAGAGGAAGCGGTCAGAAAGGAGGCCTCCATCTCAACAAACTCTAGAAAAAGAGACAAAGATTACCCCTACATCAACTTTAGAAACTATCCTGACCGTAGCCAAGGAGATAACTCAACCAGAAGGTAGAGGTGATGAGCCTCTTGAAAAGATGATCCCATTGGACAAGACATGTGGAGATGGCTCAACCCCTATTATTTGTTCAACAGAAGAAGCGGTCTCTACAGAACTAGTCAAGTCTATGACTGAGCCTCTCAAGAGTAAAAAAATAGAGCAACCAGCCAAATTTAGTATCGTGGGCATGCAAGGTGATCCCTTGACCCTAGATAATCCAAGGCGAGGGTCTCCTGTCATAGTAGAAGTGGGTGAAGATAGTTCCAGCACTGCAACCACATAATTAGATAAAGAGGATGGAAAGAAATAGAAGGTTTCTCAATTTATTAAATTCGTTTCCTCCTCCCCTACCTTAGTGAATCCATTTTCTTCTAGGCCTAAACCTACTCCTCTAGTCATCAGGAAGTTGTTCATAGAATAATTGGTCTCTACCACTAGAGTCACTAGCAAGGAGTCTTGGATAGAGAACACTTTAGAGCACAAGAGGAAGATTATAGAAGTGGGAGCTCCCAGCAAGGATACTCTCTCACGATCCCTACAGTCCAGTGCTACTATGAGCAAGGTGAAGAAAGAAAAGACTCTATCTACATTAGGTCGAGACCCAGAAATAGGGCACTTCACCATGGAGGTAGTGAAGCCTACAAAAGAAGGCATGATTGAGGATTTGACCACTGCCGATTTTGAGCTATAGTAATTTGATATGGGACTGGCTCACCATGATACTAAGGTGGATTGGTGGAAATCCAATAAAATTGTAATTGAAGAAGAGATCGACGAACTTAAAATTGCTAAAGTCCAACTTAAAGCAGACGTCCCTAAACTAACTAACTTCATCAGATAGTTAGTTACTCCAATTGCCAGCATTCTGAGCACCCAAACCACTTTCGACCCCAATGCTACAGTTAATGAAACTATCATAGCCAAGTTGCAGGAAGACAAAAATTTTGGGCAAATTGGTAAATGATGGATCAAGAAGCTCAAATCTGAAGGGATCGTATTTATTGAGCAGCTGGGTAACACTCTATTAAATTTGGAGAAAGAGAGGAGCTACATTGAAAAGAATTTGCAGACTCTCACATCGGAGAGGGTAAAGTGTCAAGATTGCATAGTCATGCTGCATGTAGTAGTTAAAATAAAGAATAAGGAGGCAATAAAGGTTGAGATCCTATAGAAAGGAGATAAGCCTCTGATTGAGTGGCTTCAAAGCCTGGAGTTTAAGATTGAGATGATCATTCAAGCCGAAGGACGGTTGCAATAGAAAGATGTTAAAATCAAAGAAGAGCAGAGAAAAGATTTAAAACTCCTTCAAGATCTTCACATGGAGTCACAAACAAGTGGTCAAGGAAAATAGATGATCGAAGTGACCAACATGTAGAAATCCTTCCCCGAATATGTGGATAAACTGGCAGAGAAGTTTTCTTCTCACTTGCACAAGGTGTCCGAACTCCAATAGTTGAGTGGGTGCATCTAAAGCTATGGAAGAGTTGAAGGATCAGGTAGATGTAGTTAAGAGAATGACCAAATATTATTCCATGTGGATCATCAAATATACCAATTACCATATCAATAGACATGAAGAGCTAATTCTGCTCATCACAATTTTCACCGCCTATAGGGCGAAAATAGATAAGGGGAAGAAAATGGAAACATAAATATTTCCTCTTGTATTAATTTTGATGGAGTTTGTAATGGCTAAACTTTTGTTTATCATTTATAGTTAGGGAAGTTGAACCGTTTCGGTTACCCCTTTTTGTAACAGTCCAACTTTGAAATCTATATATACTATTTTGAAAATCAATTTAAAGGACAGATAAATTTTGGTGTGAAGGACTTCATTTTTGTTGAGTCAAATTCATTTATGTCTATATGCCAATACTTTAACTATTCCATTGCATTTATCTTTCTGTCAATTCAAACATTTCTTTAAACTAGATTTACATTTCAATATTGAACCAAAGTTATGTATTATGATTCGATATGGTTAATTGTGGGGAAATTTGGGTGTTCTCCATAGATTCTGAGAGATGTTCTTATGAAATAGATTGATTCATCATCGCTGAGTTATTAATGATATTTAATTTTGCATTTGCATTTTCATTATTAATGCTTTCATTACCAATTTTAGGATCTTATATGATTTATAAAGTCTTGAAATTTGGCTAGATAGAAAGTTGAATCTACTTGCCTGAACTAGTTCCTGTCTAGGCCTGGTTCAGATTGCCTCTTCTGTTCTCAGGTTAAGAACAAACCCATTTAGATTAGAGAAGAACAAAATTTATTGAAGATTAATCACTTAAGGGAGTTGTACCTTCAAATTTAGAGGGAAAGTAGTTATTCAGTTACATTTCCCAACTATTGTATTCGATTGTTTCTTTAAGATTTGGGTATTTTAGAGTTAAAGTAAAAAAGAGCAATCCGTTTACCAACAGATTTTTGGCAAATTTGCTGGGGAGATGAATAGTCACTAGACTAGAAGAAATATAATAAGGAACGATGGTGATTCCTCATGAAAATTTGATTCCTGTACTTCAGTCAAACCTTGGATTCCAAGACGATCAAGAGGATCTCATTTCCTCATTGAATAATTTTGTATGGAGACAGAAGAAATACTGAACATTACAAAAATGCTATTCAAGTGCTCAAACAAGAAGAAGTGAGGGTAGAAGCACTTGAACAAGCCATTCAAAGGAGGAACTTAAGAAGGGATGAACACTAAGCAGAGTGTGAAGGTATATTTCTCAATTAGTGAAAGACTTCTCAGAAGTGTAAGAAAAGAAGGTGGTATTGACTCAGTCTTTTAGAGACTTACAAAGATTGATTATGCTCTTCCTGAGGTGCCTCGCCAAAAGAAAAAAAATACTAAAAGAAAAAGTAGGCCTCCTTCACCTCCTAAACAATCATCTCTTTTGTCTACCACCTATCAAGTGCTAACCTTACACGGAGTAGTTTCTCCTCCTATTGTGAACTTAACACCTTACTTACCTCAAGCAGTTATGGTACTCCCTTGGGCAGCCACAATTGTTCCCCTATAGTTAGCACCATATAACCCAATTCCCTCAGAGTCAAGGAAAATTTTTCCCAAATTCTCCAGAGATGGGACAATATCTATAGACAAACACATTGCTTCTTTCTTTGCAGCGATTAATATATTAGCAGTATGAGAAGAAGATGTTGCTATCAGATTGTTTGTTGAGACCCTTGTGGAGGGTGCAGCAGATTGGTTTTATCATTTTCCACTTTCTTCTATTACATATTGGGCTTCCATGAGAATGACTTTTGAAAGGAGGTTTAAAACTGCTGAAGATGAGTATGCCCTGTTAACACAATTGACTTCGATCAAAAAAGAGCCTTCAACAAGCATGAGAGATTTTCTTGCTAAATTTAACAAGCTAGTTAAGCGTATCCCAACAGCTAATCAACCTACTACAGGTAATTTGAAAACTTTTTTATAAGTGCTATGCCTCCTGATATTAGTTATGATTTGAGAAGGACAAACCCAGCCAATTTGGATCTTGCCCAAAGGACTATGGTTTAATTAGAAGATCACATGATCTTAGCAAGAAAAAGGAAATGAGAGATACAAACTCGGGCTAGAACTAGAAAAACCACATCATCATATGAGATGATCCAAAAATTGTCTAATGAGTTTAATGCTTTCAAAAGACAAATTCTCAGATTTAACAATCCTTACCAGAGGAATTTTCAAGATCAGCCTGAGAGAAACAATGATGCAAGGAATACTGATGGGAAAACATTACAATTGACTGCTCCTCCACAAAGGCCGGCCATAGAAGCTTCTCCCAAAAGGGGAAACATGTGTGCTTTTCACCTGACAATAGATCATGATAGAGAAAGATGCCCTAATGTAGCTCGTGCCTAGAAAATTCATCAAATAGATGAATGGAATGTTGGAGTATCTGGTGCCGAATTAGATTCGTGCTCACATGGCCACTCTAAAAGCTTATTTTTTGAGTATGTATCAGATTCAAAATGAGATGCAGCATGTTATGCTACTATAGATGGGACATTTTATGCAGTATTAACCCAGAATAAGAAAGATAAAGTACCTATTTACACACCTTTGTCAAAAGGTAATGAGGGATCTACTTCTTACTCTAAAGATGCCAACCAAGGAGTGAAAACTTTGCAACCTGGTAAGGAACCAAATTCTTTTGATATTATTCAATTCTGCAAAGATTCTAGAGTTCAGATTTCTCCCCTAGACTATCTCAAGTCTAATCCTATAGAATTGCAAAAATTAGTGGAATTTTGTAAAGGAGAGGCCCAAGATTTAATTAAAAATGTTATAGCTTCAGTAGAAGAAGAGTCTATTTTGGCGGGTCTATTTTAACAAGGAGAGTCATCAGTTTTAGCTACTTCCCTTGGGCAAAAGCCTGACCCTTTCTATGTGTCATTTTTTATAAATGGTTGCAAGTTAAGTAATTGTATAATAGACTCTAGTGCCTTAGATAATCTTATGCCATCAACTATAGCTAAAGATTTAGGTCTCACTCTCACCAAGGCCCATGGTAGATGCTACTCCATGGATGCTAAAGAGGTTCCTTTGATTGGACAAATCAAAGATGCCCAAGTGGCTTTAGCAGCACACCCCAAGAAAAGAATGTTGCTAAATATATTGGTTGCTGATATACCTACTAGTTATAGCTTATTGTTAAGTAGGATTTTTTGCAGAGATCTAGGAGGAGAAATAAAGTTGGATTGGTCTCAAGCTTTGATCCTAGTGGGTAACAAAAAGATAACATTGGTTCCTGAAGAGAAAGAAAAGTTCACAGTACTAAAATCTGATGACCCTAAAGCTCAAATTCTATACCAAGAATTGGAGTTTGGTAACTACATGTTATTCACATATAATCATGAAGAAGAAGCCAAACCTAGAGAAAAGAAAGATCAGCCTCCCATTTCAAAAACATCACCACAAATCTGGACTTTGGAGTTCGATGGTAGCTATGCATCATCAAGATCCGATGCACGCGTATTCTTGATATCACCAGATGGAGAATGTGAGCCCATGGCTTACAAATTGGACTTTGGAAACACCAACAACAGGATGGAGTATGTGGTCCTGCTTCTGGGAATTATTGCTACAAAAGATAAAGGTGTGAAGATCCTAAGGGCTTGAGGTGATGCCAAGTTAATTATGCACCAAGTTAAAATGCAATACTCTATGAAAAATCATAGATTAAAAAACTACAAGAACATGGTATGGGACAAAATTGAAGCCTTAGACACATTCTTCATTGAATCTATGCCAAGACATTTGAACTCTAAAGAAGACTCTTTAGCAGTATTAGCCTCATTACTCCTCCCTCATCCAGATTTCAAAGATAAGAAGTATCAAATAGAAGTGATGTATAGACCATTTGTACCTAACAATGTGGAAGATTGGTAGGTATTTGAAGATGATCAGAATCTCCTTGTCTTTTTAGAGAGTGGTGGTGAATTTCATAAGGATGTCCTTGGTAATCATAAGGAAGATTTTTGGAACAATCAGAAGAGAGATAAGTCGGGTATGATACAATTTTAAGGTAATATTATTTCGCCTCATTTGGTTACACTTGAAAATATTTTCAATAGCCATGATACTTTATTTAAAGAGAAGAGGATTGAGAGAGGCCCTACCACTGGAGAATATGAAGGAATGAACATTGGAAATGAGAAAGACCTGAAGATCAATATCGGGAAATGTTATACTAAGGAGGAAAGGGAAGAAGCCAAAAAACTCTTCCTAGAATACCAGGACGTCTTCGCATGGAGTTATGAATATTTAAAAAGCTTCATGGGTGGTAAATTCAAACATCAAATCCCTCTAAATCTCGACACTATTCCATTGTAATAGAAACAAAGTAATTATAATCCCAAAGTTGTAGATGCGATTTTCAGGGAAGTTGATAAAATTTTGAAGGCTAAGATCATATATCCTATTCATCATTCAACCTGGGTAGCAAATATAGTGCTTGTGAGAAATAAAATGGAGAAATAAGAATCTGTGTGGACTTTAGAAACCTTAATCAGTCTTCCTTGAAAGATAATTACACTCTTCCTAACATGGACCACCTATTGCAAGTCGTGTCTGAAGCTAAAATGATGTCCATTTTGTATGGCTTTGCAGGGTACATCCAGATAAAGGTGGAGAAAGCATACCGACACAAGACAACCTTCACTACTCCATGGGGTACTTTCTCTTACCACAGAATGCCTTTTGGGTCAATTAATGTTGGGGCTACCTTTCAGAGAGGTATGGATCTTTCCTTTAGTGATATGAACAATGAGATAATTAGTATGTATCTGGATGATCTTACAGTATTTTCTAGAAAAAGGATAGATCACATTAAGGAATTAAGGAAAGTGTTGCAGAGGTGTAGAGAAGATGAGATTTCTTTAAATCCCAAGAAGTCAGTCTTATGTGTGACTAAAGGGAAATTACTGGGACACATTGTTTCTCAAGAAGGTATAAGAATCGATCTAGAAAGGGCTAGAGAAATCCAGCAATTGAGCCTACTTGTGAATAAAACCAGTGTAAAATAATTCTTTGATGAGGTAAATTTTCTCAGAAAGTTTGTCCTAGATTATTCATAAATTACCAAATGCATAGTGGACATGATGAAAGGGAATGTGAATTTTAAATGGACTGATCTCGGCAAACAAGAATTCAAAAATATTAAGAATGCCATAGCCAATGTTCTTGTATTATGTCACCCAAATTACAAGGAAGATTTCATAATTTATTGTTACTCCTTTTAGCATACTTTGTTTGCTATTCTCATGCAAGAAAACAAGGAAGGGGTTCAAGCCCCTATCGCCTTTATGAGAACACCTCTGAAAGATCATGAGTTGAAATACTCTCAGACTGAGAAACATGCTTTCGCAGTAGTAAAGGCTTGAAAAGATTTTAGATTTTATATCTTACATTCTCACTCCATTGTATATGTGCCTAACATTGCAGTAAAAAGTGTATTAACTCAACAAGATGTGGGATGTAATAATAGAGGAGCATGGGTGGCTAAGACATAGGAATATGACATAGAAATTAAACCCACCAAGTTGGTGAGCGGAAATGCACAGTGTAAAGAAATATCAGAAAATCAAGTGGATGAAGATCTAGAGAAAACACAATTGGTTTTGGTAGTAAGCATGCAGGACCCCTAGCTCAAAAATATCGTATATTTTCTGGTGTATGGTGAGTTCCCTGAAGGGTTGACCCCAAAACAAAGGAGAGATTTAAAAATGAAAGCCTCTAAATATGTTATTTGGGAAGATAGGTTGTATAAAAGATTGATAGATGGGACTCTCCTTTGGTGTGTAGACAAACAACAACAAGAAAAATTGTTGAAGGTATTCCATGATGAAGCTTGTGGGGGGAAATTTCTTCATCAGTGATTGCGTTCAAGATATTGAGACAGTGCTATTATTGGCCAGGAATGTTCAAAGATGCATACCATTGGGTAGCAATATGTGAGATGTGCAAAATGTTTACTAGAAATCCATAGTTAGTAGCTCTTCCTCTTAGGCCAGTGATCATTGGAGGTCCCTTCCAGCAGTGGGGCCTTGATTTTATTGGCCCTATAAATCCCACATCCAGTGTAGGCCATACCTATATAATCATTGCAATAGACTACTTGATGAAATGGGTGGAGGCAAAAGCAGCTAAGAAAACTACATCAGAAGTAGTATGTGAGTTTATTAAAGAAAACACACTAGTAAGGTTTGGGGTACCTATCAAGTAGGTAATGGATAATGCCACATATTTCTCATCTTGGGAAATTACAAAATTTTGTTATAAGTATGGCATTATGGTCAGTCACTCATCCAACTATTTCCCACAAGGAAACGGTCAGGCAGAATCGAGCAAGAAGAACTTAGTAAACATCATGAAGAAACTTGTGGCAGATAATCAAAGAGCCTGGCATAAGAAAATCCATGAAGCACTATGGGTGGATAGGTAGGTGACCCCTAAAAGAGTTATTGGTGTTTCCCCCTTTGATTTGGTCTATGTAATTGAGGCTAGTCTTCCATTGCCGTTGGAATTGGAAACTTGCAAATTAAGGACAACAGTAGAAGATGGTATATATAAATATGGTTTAGAAAAGAGGATCCTATATTTAAACAAGCTTGAAGAGGAAAGAGAGAAGATGGTAGATCACATCACATAGCATCAAATGCATGTGAATAATTTGTTTGATAAAAGAAGCAGGCCTTAGAAATTTATGGAAGGAGATATGGTACTGCTATGGGATGAACGCAGGGCATTGAAAGGTATGCATAGAAAATTTTAGACACTATGAAAGGGGCCTTTCAAGATCCATCAGGCATTTGAGAAGAATTATTTTAAATTGGCTTATCCAGATGGTGAAGCACTTCCCCTGACATACAATGATCAAGACTTGAATCTGTACTAGACCTGAATCTGAAACAGGTAACCCCTATATTGTATTATAGTTATGTTTAGTTCCCATTTTTGTTTTCCTTTGTTAGTTTTCCTTTCCCCATTTTTCTTTCCATGTTTGGCTTTAGTTTTTTTGTGAGCTGCTTTTTATTAAACTTTGCAAAACCAGAGACTTGAGTTCCTTGCTTGGACATGACAATGTTCAAGTCCCCAGATAGGGCCAGCTATTGCCCCATTTTTGTTATGCATATCTTTAAATGGATGTTTGGTTTGTAGTAGTGGTCTTGAAACATCATGTAAGTCATGAGTCTAAGTCTCATTTTTCTCTGTAGGCTAGAGAATCCTTTATCGGATTTTCCCAAATTGCCTTCTCCTTTGTAAGCTGGGGGGTTGTTATCTAGAATCATATCATATTGGGTAGGTTAAGCTCCCAATTCTGATAAAGGTCACAATTCAAAATTTCTTAGCAATGATCTTATGTGATTTTGGAATCTTTACCTTTGATACTTCATTTTTGTCTCATCGACAAAAAATTGGTTCTAGGCTTCTCCCTGGCGGATAATCACCTACAGAGTGCCTTTTCTGCAACCAACAATTTTTGAAGGTCTCAATGATCATTGGAAGTTGGAGATAGATAATTGAGACTAGACAAATTATTGCATTTAGAATGAATCCCTATGGGTTAGGAGAATGATTGAATTATGAGAAATAAGATATCAAAGGTTATCGGCAGAAAAGATGAGAGTGGCTTCTCCGCTACTTCAAATAGGTGGGTTTCGACCCATAAGATGTATTTTCCACCAGATCGTCATATGAAATATTCATGAAGAAAAATGGACTTATGAAGGGATTCAAGGCATAAAGGAAGAAGATGAAATCATAACACACCATTTCAGTATCGTAACAAGTTAGAATTTCTCCGTGGTAGATTTTTGAATAAGGAGTGCTCCAACAATGTTTCTCCACCCAAAGGAGAAGCAGAAAAGTAATTATTTGCTACCTCTAAAAATTTACCGTTACAGTTATCAAAAGTGAAAAGATGTTTCTTAACGGCCCGCAGAGGTAAAGTAATTAATTCAAATGAAGCCATTTTACATCTTAACAGAATTTTTCATAAATGCTTATGCCTTTTCATTCATGTGGCGTGGGAAGTCGGCCGTTAATGGTAAGAAGTTAGAAGTTATAAAATCAGTGAAGTGTTTCAAATGGAAATTACCATCTATTTGACAAATTGTCTGGATTGAAACCTCCAACAACAATTATCCCCTTCTTTTACTTTTCCTGAGATAGATTCCTAAGTTCTGATTCAAATCTATCAAAGCATGGAAACTAAATTTATGGGGTTCGATGGGATGAACGAAATTACTTCTTACTGGCACAAAATCACGGATACCTCTTTGAGATTATTTGATATGCAGAGATTTCACAACAGGATGAATGTTGAGAAGATACATCCCATTACTGAAAAGATAAAGGAGAGTGGGTTTGTCGAAGCCACCAGCTTTCCTATTGTGATCCAAGCCCTAGAGCTAGTTCAAGAATGCATTTCTCACTATAACCAGAATACTAAGCAAATTCTCTTGCTTGATGATACAATACTATTTTCTATTGACTGCGACTCCGTCCAGAACTCCCTTCATATTCCAGAGCAAGACAAATACTCAGATATGACCTATAGTCAGGGGGTTACTGAGTATGTAGAAAAGAAGGTTGTATGGAAGAAGGAGATAATGAAGACATGGTTCAAGGAGTTGAGGAGCGCTAAGGGCAATTTTCCCAAAAAACTATATGGCACAAAGTTGAAGTCAGAAATCGTGGACATCCTAGTATTGCTTTACAGGATCAGAGGTGAGAGTGATACACTGAATTTCATTGAGAACCATTTCTTCATGGTTCAGGTGATCTGTTCTCAGCATCTTTTCATTGATTGGGCTCACATGGTAATTGAAAACATCTCAAATTCCCTAAATAGAGCTAAGCACCAGAATGAGTTATATATGTCCTCAATTTTTCTATACATCTTAGCTACAATTCAACTTTGGATAGGACTTCCTAGGCTAGAAGAATTTGTGGAAGATGTTAGGAGTTATGAGTTCTTCCCCTATTTACAATTGCATAATAGTTATACTGAATATTTCAAAGTTAATGATGCATTTACAATGAGACTGTGCAGGGAGTTACAAGGTTTTCTTGAAAGGAGATTTTCTCTAGAAGCCATGACATTCATTAGCCAATTTGGAGCTTATTTTATCTAGTTTGCAAATTTCTCATACATTCATGATGAGGCAAGTGGTCCAGGTGAACCTGATCTGTGCAAGCACCTGGAAGAAAGGCTATGATTTCCAGATGACTATTGGAGCCTATAGTTGTGCGTCCCAGTCTGATGTGAAGAATGTTTTGAAAGAATTCTCAAAGAAGCTTACATTAGAAACATATGATCTTCAAAGGCCATAGTATGATCCTATAAACTATGCCTGAGATTACTTGAAAATGGGTCATTCTATTCATCACATTAATGACATAGAAGATTACTGGGTAAATTGCAAAGATGACCTAGAAAGTAGGGATCGATTCTATGCAAGATTAACTATCAAACAAATTAAAAGGTTCAAAGTTAAGATTGCAGTTGAAGGCATAGAAGATGATGGCCAACACATGTATGATGACACATGCATAGAGAAGATTAATCTCCTTCCTATAAGCTTTGAACCCATGCTACGTCAAGCTATAGATGATTTGGAGACCTTGATGGGTGGTATTTAGAGAAGAATAGAGCAATGGGTTGAATGGACGGTGAGCAAGAGGAAATGGTGGGAAAAGAGGCCTCTTTCTCAACAAACTCCAGCAAAAGAGATTGGGAGTACCCCTGCATCATCTTCAGTACCTATCCCAACCATAGCCAAGGAGCTTACTCAACCAGCAGGTGGAGGTGATGAGCCTCCAGAAGCGATCTCTATAGAACTAGTCAAGTCTACGACTGAGCTTGTCAAGAGTATAAAAATAGAGCAACCAACCAAATTCAGTACCATGGGAATGCAAGGTGATCCCTTGACCCAAGATACTCCAAGGCAAGGGTCTCCTGTCATAGTAGAAGTGGGTGAAGATAGTTTCAGCACTGCAGCCACAAAATTAGATGAAGAGGCTAGAAAGAAAGAGAAGGTTGCTCAAGTTATTAAATTGGTTTCCTCCTCCCCTACCTTAGTGAATCCATTTTATTCTAGGTCTAAAGATACTCCTTGAGTCATCAAGAAGCTATTCATAGAAGAATTGGTCTCTGCTACTAAAGTCACTAGCGCGAAGTCTTGGATAGAGAACACTTTAGAGCATAAGAGAAAGAGGATAGAAGAAGGAGCTCCCAACAAGGATACTCTATCATAGGCCCTACAGTCTAGTGCTACCATGAGAAAGGTGAAAAAAGCAAAGACTCTATCAACATTAGGCTGAGATCCAGAAATAGGACACTTCACCATGGAGGTAGCGAAGCCCACAAAAGAAGGTAGGATTGAGGATTTGACCACTGCTGATTTTGAGCTATAGTCATTTGATATGGGACTGGGTCGCCAGCATACTAAGGTGGATTGGTGGAAATCCACTATCATTTTAATTGAAGAAGAGCCTGAGGAACTCAAAAATGCTAAAGTCCAACTTAAAGTAGAGGTCATTGAGCTAACTAACTTCATCAGACAGTTAGTTACTCGAGTTGCTAGCATTTCGAGCACCCAAACCACTTTTGACCCCAATACTACAGAGAATCAAGCTATCATAGCCATTTTGCAAGAAGATAGAAATTTTGGGTAGATTGTTAAATGATGGATTGAGAGGCTCAAATCTAAAGGGTTGGTAGTTATTAAGCAGCTGGGTAAGACTCTGCTAAAGTTGGAGAAAGAGAGGAGGTACATTGAAAAGAATTTGTAGACTCTCACATTAGAGAGGCTAAAGTGTCAAGAATGCATAGTCACGCTGCATGTAGCAGTTAAAATGAAGACTAAGGAGGAAATAAAGGCCAGAATCCTGTAGAAAGGAGATGAGCCTCTGATTGAGTGGCTTCAAAGCTTGGAGTTTAAGATTGAGATGATCATTCAAGCTGAAGGAGGGCTGCAACAGATAGATGTTAAAATAAAAGAAGAGAAGAACAAAGATTTTAAACTCCTTCAAGGTCTTCACATGGAGTCACAAACAAGAAGTCAAGGAAAAGAGATGATCAAAGTGACCAACATGCAAAAATCCTTCTCTGACTATGTGGATAAGCTGGCAGAGCAGTCTTATTCTCACTTGGATAAGGTGTCGGAACTCCAACAATTGAGTGGGTGCATCTAAAAAGCTATGGAAGAGTTGAAGGATTGGGTAGACACGGTTAAGAGCCTAACCAAAGATCATTCCAGGTGGCTCATTAGATATACCAATGTCCATATCAATAGACATGAAGAGATAATTCCAGTCATCATAGGGCAAAAATAGATAAGGGGAAGAAAACAAAAACATAAATATTCCCTCTTGTATTAATTTTTATGGAGTTTGTAACGGATAAACTTTTGTTTATCATTTCTGGTTAGGGAAGTTGAACCATTTTCATTACCCCTTTTTGTAACGATCCAACTTTGAAATCAATATGTACTATTTTGAAAATCAATACAAAGCTCGGCTAAATTTTGGTGTGAAGGACTTCATTTTTGCTGAGTCAAATTTTTTTATGTCTGTATGCCAATACTTTAACTATTCCATTGCATTTATCTTTCTTTCAATTCGAATGTTTCTTTAAACTGGATTTACATTTCAAGATTGAACCAAAGTTCTGTATTATGATTTGACATTGTTAATTGAGGTGAAATCTGGGTGTTGTCCATAGATTCTAAGAGATTTTCTTATGAAATAAATTGATTTATCGTCGCTGAGTTATTATCGATCTTTAATTTTGCATTTGTATTTTCATTATCAATGCTTTCATTACCAATTTTAGGATCTTATATGATTTAAAAAGTATTGAAATTTGGCAAGATAGAAAGTTGAATCTACTTGCCTGAACTAGTTCCTATTTAGGCCTAGTTCGGATTGCCTCTTCTGTTCTCAAGTTAAGAAAAAACCCCTTTAGATTAGAGAAGAAAAAATTTCATTGAAGATTAATCACTTAAGGGAGCTGTACCTTCAAGTTCAGAGGGAAATTAGTTATTCAGTTACATTTCCCAACTGTTGTATTCGATTGTTTCTTTAAGATTTGTGTATTTTAGAGTTAAAGTGAAAAAGAATAATCAGTTTACCAAAATATTTTTTGTGACTCTGGTGGGGAGAAGAATAGTCACTAGAATAGAAGAAATATAATGAGGAATGATGGTGCTTCCTCATGAAAATTTGATTCCTATACTTCAGTCAAACCTTGGATTCCAAGATGATCAAGAGGATCTCATTTCCTCATTGAATACTTTTGTTTGGAGATACAAAAGAAATACTGAACATTATAGAAATGCTAGTCAAGTGCTCGAACAAGAAGAAGTGAAGGAAGAAGCACTTGAACAAGACATTCAAAGGAGGAACTTAAGAAGGGCTCAACACCAAGCAGAGTGTGAAGGTAGATTGCTCAATTAGTGGAAGCCCTGGAGTCTAAAAGACTTCTAAGAAGTGTAAGGAAAGAAGGTGGTATTGACTCAGTCTTTGAGAGACTTGAAGAGATTGATTTTTCTCTACTTGAGGTGCCTCATCAAAAGAACAAAAATACTAAAAGAAAAAGTAGGCCTCCTTCACCTCCTAAAAAATCATTTCTTTTGTCTACCACCTTTCAAGTGCTAACCTTGCACAGAGTAGTTGTTCCTCCTATTGTGAAATTAACACCTTACTTACCTTAAGTAGTTATGGCACTCCCTTAGGCAGCCGTAGTTGGTCCCCTATAGTTAGCAGCATATAACCCACTTCCCTCAGGGTCAAGGAAGAATTTTCCCAAATTCTCTGGAGATGGGAGAGTATCTACAGACAAACACATTGCTACTTTCTTTGCAGCCATCAATATATTAGCGGTATGAGAAGAAGATAATGCTTTCAAATTGTTTGTTGAGAACCTTGTGGAGGGTGCAGTAGATTAGTTTTATCATTTTCCAGTTTCTTTTATTACGGATTGGGCTTCCATGAGAATAGCTTTCGAAAGGAGGTTTAAAACTGTTGAAGATGAGCATGCCCTGTTAACACAATTGAATTCAATCAAAAAAGAGCCTTCAACAAACCTGGCCAATTTGGATCTTTCCCAAAGGATTGTGGTGGAATTAGGAGATCACATCATCTTGACGGGAAAATGGAAACAAGAGATACAAACTTGGGCTAGTACTAGCAACGCCACATCATCAGATGAGATGATCCAGAAATTGTCTAATGAGTTCATTGCTTTCAAAAGACAACTTCTCAGATTTAACAATCCTTACCAGAGGAATTTTCAAGATTAGCCCGGGAGAAATAGTGATGCAAGGAATACTGATGGGAAAACATTACAATTGATTTCTCCTCCATAAAGGCTGGTCATAGAAGCTCCTCCCAAAAGGGGAAACCTGTGTGATTTTCACCTGACAATAGATCATGATGGCGAAAGATGCCCTGATGTAGCCCATGCCTGGAAAATGTATCAAATAGATGAATGGAATGTTGGAGTATCTGGTGCCAAATTAGATTCATTCTCACATAGTGACTCTGAAAACTTATTTTTTTAGTACGTACCAGATTTAGAATAAGATGCGGTATGTTATGCTACTATAGATGAAATATCTTATGTAGTATTAACCCAGAATTAGAAAGATCAATTCCTTGTTTCCACTCCTTTGTCAATAGGTAACAAGGCGTCTACTTCTTACTCTAAAGATGCCAACCAAGGAGTGAAAACTTTGCAACCTGGTAAGGAACCAAATTCTTTTGATATTATTCAATTCTACAAAGATTCTAGAATTCAGATTTCTCCCATAGACCATCTCAAGTCTAATCCTATAGAATTGAAAAAATTAGTGGAATTTTGTAAAGGAGAGATCCAATATTTAAATCAAAATTTTATAGCTTTAGTAGAAGAAGAGGATGTTTTGGCTGGTCTATTTAAACAAGGAGAGTCATCGATTTTAGCTACTTCCTCTGGGTGAAAGCCTGAACCTTTCTATGTGTCATTGTTTATAAATGTGTAAGATGGAAAATATTTATCTCTATCTCACCAAAATGTAAAGGGATTGAAATAGAGATATGTTTATTAAAAATGTATAATGTATTAAGAAAGGATGGTTTGATTGATTATTGATTATCTTGAAATGTAATGTTTGAAATAGGAAATGTGTTGATGTATAAATTATTCTTTGAGTTGCCTAGATTGTATTGAATTCCTTAACTTTAATTGAATTGAATTGTATTGATTGTATATTGTAATTAAGGAGAAGATAAGATGCTCCTTTTTATCCTCAAATGCACAAATGGGAGATCCAAGTTGATCAACCCAAGAGAAGGGCTAATGCACAAATGAATCAACTATTTGGAAAGGAGAATAACAAGAGAGATACCTTAAATTTTGTTAACTATATGTATATAAATGATATATGATAGTAATTGAAGAAATAGGAGAAATGAACTATCCTTGAAATATTGCAGATCAAAGAATGCTATTTTCTACGGTTTGTAGACTGTTTCTAGAAAAACTGACAGTTGATCCTGAATCGGAATGCAGAGATGAACAAAACCCAGAAATATTTTTCCATTCCAATGCTGTCTTATGAAAAAGGTTGACCTTGACCCACAAATCTCAACCCTGACCCAATAATGTCGACCCTGACCTGCATAAGTCTGATAGAAAATCTGTTCGTGCCGTCTGAAAGAAAGCCAAAAAGGGTATCCAGATCTGGTCTCAAATCAACTATTTTGAACATGTACCTGCAAGAAAAAGAGGATTGTTTGTTGTGGGGGAGGGGTTTTCCTTTGTAAAACCCCAGTTTTGGAATTGACCTCAAATATATGTAATTGAAATTGTAGAAATAGACAAAGTAAATGCATAAATTCACCTTGCTTGAAAAAGTCCTTGTGGCAGATTCGAATCCTTGAATCCACAAGTATGCTTCAAAATGTAGAATGTAGAAAGGTAGGATGTATTCAATCTCTTTTTTGTAGATCTCCAACAACAAGTCTTGAATGGGTTCTTGAATTTGGAATAGGCTTGGAAGAAGGTGGATGGAGAGATCATCAAAAGGGCACTATGTAGCTTGAATCCTTCAATGGCCTCTAATGGATCTCCTTCATGTAAATGGATACTTGAATGGATGAATGCTTGCTTGAAATATTGCTTGATTGCTTGCTTGATGATGTTTCTCAATTGCTCAAGGATGCCTAGGCTTCAATAGAGGACTTAGTATCACTTAGAGAAAATGAGAGAGAAAGCTTCCCTTTTATATGAAATTAGGGCATAATATTCTAAGGAGGCCTACATAGGAGGATTAAATTCCCATTAAAGCCTTTAACCCTAGGAGAGGACCTATATTAAATATAATTTAGTAATCAACACTTCAGAACCTGAAACAGCTGACCCGGAAGTAGGAAATACTTTTTGTAAAGGCCGACCTCCAAAAACTGTGAGACCCTAAGATCTAAACCCTGGGTCAAAGTCAAGGTTGACCTTGACCTAGGTCAGGGTCAAGGTCAACCCTGACCTTGGTTAGAATTGAGGTTGACATAGACCTAAAAGGTAGACCCTAACCCTGAAGCCTAGAATCACCAGTCTGCAGTTCAAAATACAAAAATCAAGCTAAACAGGAGTGGAAAGAGGGAAAGAATAGGGGGGAAGCCATATCAAGATTAAGAACCCATTCAAGGTGCTTGTCATGACCCCAAACCACTTACTTGGAAGGATAAACACATCTATAATGGAAGTGCTTCCATTTTTCGACTATACATTTAGCCCCCACTTTAGCAAGAGTATGAGCTCAACACAAACTCTTGGTAAAGGAGAATATATAGAAGAGACAATCTTTATCGGAACCAAAAAGGGATAAAGAAACCCTCAAGCCCCCAAGGGACATAAGGATTTATCCACCCTAATATCACAATAAGAGAGACATCACTTACTTAAGGAGAGAGAAAGGGTGTGATTATCTTGCCTAATGAGAATTTATATCTCATTGTGAACCACATAAAAGGTGTAACTAGAAAGATGGAATTGAACTGCCTAGTGAATGTGGCTACTCACTAGTCAACCCATTAGGGAGATCTATTCTTAAAGGGATCAAATTATTGTAAATTGAAAACTGGCGGGATCAAGAGATCCTTGTAAATTTAAACTGGAGGGATCAAGAGATCCTTAAAAAGTAAAGATGACCATGCTTTAAGGATTAGTTCCTTTTAATCCATAAAGGGAAAAAGTTTTAAATCTTGAAAACTATTTTGAATGTGTGTGTGTGCAAAAAGTGAGTAGAGTGTATGCCCCCACATTAAAGTCATTGATAACACTTTAACAGGAGAAATGGTTTTAACGGAAACATCAACAACTCTATGGATTACGTTTCCACTGTGAGATGCCCCCAAAGGAAGACAAATCAAGAAAAATAAAACATAAACATACATAAGAACACAAGAGGGATCTACCTAATGTGGGGTTAGTATGATCATAAGATAACATGTACATAGAAATATAATATTATTGCAAATGAATTGACATCATTCCTCAAAGAAAGTAGAACTGCAATCACAAAGGAGGAAAGAAACTTAAGAATTACAAAGAGGAATCTTTTCGGACCACAACATGGAGACCAAAAAGAATTAGTGCTACCATGTCATAGATCCAAGAAGATTGTACAAGGAAAATAGTTACAAACAATAGCACAAGTACAACATAACATGAAAC
>MU225026.1:743836-754813 GCA_018584345.1 Thuja plicata | reverse complement strand
GCAGGAATAGAAGACACAATCGGTGGAACATTAGGAACCACAGTTGGAAGAGGATTAGTATAAGTAAAAGGCACACTATGATATGAAGGTTGTGAGGTAGGTAAAGATACCGGTGGAGCACTCACAGAAATAGGTGTACTTGGGAGAGAAGTTGTTATCAAAGGAGGAGTATAAGTAGGAATACTAGGTAGAGGAATAGAAGAAGGTCCTACACTAGTGATAATAGGTGTGACCCCTAACTCTTAAGCTTCTTGAGCTAAAGGTTTAACATTCAAATTCACAAGATGAGTAATACTATGCAAGAAATTAATACCTTGATCATTATCATGAAGAATTTTCTTAAGAGCCTCTATAGCTTGGATAGAATTTTGATTATGGTTTTCTTGGATAAGCCAATTTTCCATTTTATCAAGTTTGGTTGAAAGGATTTTCACTTGTTTAGGAGGAACCCTTAAAGAATCATCTTCATCATGAGATGAGTGAGAAGAGTTATTCTCCATGGAAGGATTGGAATCATGAGTTATCAAATTGTCATCCAGGATCCTAAGGAAAGGAGAGGAAGACTCAAGATCAAAGGAACCCATAAGTATATGGCTTCTTCTAACCAGAATACTATAAGTAGGACTAGATGTGGTAAAGATCATACACCAATACAATGCCAATGAACTAACACACAATTTTGATTAATTGAATTAAAATGCAATTTGAAAGAAAATGTAAGATCTAGCGTAAATAATGTAAATCTAACACCAAAAAGAAAGAGTTGTCTATTGCGGGTTCACCAAAATGTAAGATGGAAAATATCTATCTGTATCTCACCAAAATGTAAAGGGATTGAAATAGAGATATGTTTATTAAAAATGTATAATGTATTAAGAAAGGATGGTTTGATTTATTATTGATTATCTTGAAATGTAATGTTTGAAATAGGAAATGTGTTGATGTATAAATTGTTCTTTGAGTTGCCTAGATTGTATTGAATTCCTTAAATTGAATTGAATTGAATTATATTGATTGTATATTGTAATTAAGGAGAAGATAAGATGCTCCTTTTTATCCTCAAATGCACAAATGGGAGATCCAAGTTGATCAACCCAAGAGAAGGGCTAATGCACAAATGAATCAACTATTTGGAAAGGAGAATAACAAGAGAGATACCTTAAATTATATTAATTATATGTATAGAAATGATATATGATAGAAATTGAAGAAATAGGAGAAACGCACTAACCTTGAAATATTGTAGATAAAAGAATGCTATTTTCTAAGGTCTATAGACTGTTTCTGGAAAAACTAACAGTTGATCCCAAACTGGAATGCAGAGATAAATAAAAGCCTAAAATCTTTTTCTGTTCCAATGTCATCTTATGAAAAAGGTCAACCTTGGCCCAAAAAAGTCAACCCTAACCCAATAATGTTGACCCTGACCTGTACAAGTCTGACAAAAAATCTATTCGTGCCATCTGAAAGAAAATTGAAAAGGGTACCAGATCTTGTCTCAAATCAATTGTTATGAACTTGTAACTATAAGAAAAAGAGGATTTTTTTTTTGTGGGGGAGGGGTTTGCTGTGGTCAAACCCCAGTTTTGGAATTAACCTCAAATATATGTAATTAAAATTGCAGAAATAGACAAAGTAAATGCATAAATTCACCTTGCTTGAAAAAGTCCTTGTGGCGGAATCAAATCCTTGAATCCACAAGTATGCTTCAAAATGTAGAATGTAGAAAGGTAGGATGTCTTCAATCTCTTGTTTTTAGTTCTCCAACACCAAGTCTTGAATGGGTTCTTGAATTTGGAATAAGCTTGGAAGAAGGTGGATGGAGAGATCACCAAAAGGGCACTATGTAGATTGAATCCTTCAAAGGCCTCCAATGGATCTCCTTCATGTAAATGGATACTTGAATGGATGAATGCTTGCTTGAAATCTTTCTTGATTGCTTGCTTGATGATGTTTCTCAATTTCTCAAGGATGCCTAGGCTTCAATGGAGGACTTAGTATCACTTAGAGAAAATGAGAGAGAAAGCTTCCCTTTTATATGAAATTAGGGCACAATCTTCTAAGAAGGCCTACATAAGAGGATTAAATTCCTATTAAAGCCTTTAGCCCTAGGAGAGGACCTATATTAAATATAATTTAGGAATCAACACTCCGGAACCTGAAACAGCCGACCCGGAAGCGGGAAATACTTTTTGCAAAGGCCGACCTCCAAAAACTGTGAGACCCCAGGATCTAAACCCTGGGTCAAGGTCAAGGTTGACCTTGACCTAGGTCAGGGTTGAGGTCGACATAGACCTAAAAGGTTGACCCTAACCCTAAAGCCCATAATCACCAATATGCAGTTCAAAATGTAGAAATCAGGCTAAACAGGAGTGGAAAGAGGGATAGAACAGGCGGGAAGCCATGTCAAGATTAGGAACCCATTCAAGGCACTTGTCATGACCCAAAACCACTTACTCAAAAGGATAAACACATCTACAATGGAAGTGCTTCCATTTTTTGACTATACAAAATGGTTGCAAGTTAAGTAATTATATAATAGACTCTGGTGCCTCAGATAATGTGATGCCATCAACTATAGCTAAAGCTTTAGGTCTCACTCTCACCAAGGCCCATGGTAGATGCTACTCCATGGATGCTAAAGAGGTTCCTTTGATTGGAAAAATCAAAGATGCCCAAGTTACTTTAGCAACACACCCCGAGAAAAGAATGTTGCTAACTATATTGGTTGCTGATATACCTACTAGTTATGGCTTGTTGTTAAGCAGGAGTTTTTGCAGAGATCTAGGAGGAGAAATAAAGTTGGATTGGTCTCAAGCTTTGATCCTAGTGGGTAACAAAAATATAAAATTGGTTCCTGAAGAGAAAGAAAAGTTCACAGTACTAAAATCTGATGACTCTAAAGCTCAAATTTTGTACCAATAATTAGAGTTTGGTAACTACCTATTATTCACAGATAATCATGAAGAAGAAGCCGAACCTAGAGAAAAGAAAGATCAGCCTCCCGTTGAAGAAACATCACCACAAATTTGGACTCTAGAGTTTGATGGTAGATGTGCATCTTCAGGATCCAGTGTAGGCGTAGTCTTGATATCGCCAGATGGAGAATGTGAGCCCATGGCTTACAAATTGGACTTCAGAAAAACCAACAACACATTGGAGTATGAAGCCCTGCTTATGGGAATTATTTCTACAAAAGATAAAGGTGTGAAGATCCTAAGGGCTCGAGGTGATGCCGAGTTAATTGTGCAGCAAGTTAAAAATCAATACTCTATGAAGAATCATATATTAAAAAACTACAGGAATAGGGTATGGGACAAAATTGAAGCCTTAGACACATTCTTCATTGAATCTGTGCCAAGAGAGTTGAACTTTAAAGCAGACTCCTTAGCAGTATTAGCCTCATTGCTCCTCCCTCATCCAGATTCCAAAGATAAGAAGTATAAAATAGAAGTGATGTATAGACCGTCTGTACCTGACAATGTGGAAGATTGGTATGTATTTGAAGATAATCATAATATCCTTCTCTTTTAAGAGAGCGGCGGTGAATTTCATAAGGATATCCGTGATAATCATAAGGAATATTGTCGGAACAATAAGAAGAGAGATAAGTTAGGTATCATACAATTGCAAGGTAATATTATCCCACCTCATTTGGTTACACTTGAAAATATTTTCAATAGGCATGATACTTTTTTTAAAAAGAAGAGGATCGAGAGAGGCCCTACCACTGGCGAATATGAAGGAATAAACATTGGAAATGAGAAAGACCCAAAGATGATCAATATCAGGAAATTTTGTACTAAGGAGGAAATGGAAGAAGCCAGGAAACTCTTCCTAGAATACCAAGTGGTCTTTGCATGGAGTTATGAAGATTTAAAAATCTTCATGGGCGATAAATTCAAACATCAAATCCCTCTAAATCTTGAAACTATTCCATTACAACAGAAAAAGGGAATTATAATCCCAAAGTTGCGTATGTGATTTTCAAGGAAGTTGATAAAATGTTGAAGGCTAAGATCATATATCCTATTCATCATTCAATCTAGGTAGAAAATATAGTTCCCATTAGAAAGAAAAATGGAGAAATAAGGATCTGTGTGGACTTTAGAAATGTTAATCAGTCTTCCTTGAAAGATAATTATGCTCTTCCTAACATGGACCACTTGTTGTAGACCGTGGCCGGAGCTGAAATGATGTCCATGCTGGATGACTTCTCAGGGTACAACCAGATAGAGGTGGAGAGAGTAGATCAACACAAGACAACCTTCACTAATCCATGGGGTACTTTCTCTTACCATTTAATGCCATTTGGGTTAATCAATGTCGGGTCTACCTTTCAGAGAGGTATGTATCTTTTCTTTAGTGATATGAAGAATAAAATAATTGGTATGTATCTGGATAATCTTACATTATTTTCTAGAAAAAGGATAGATCACATAAAGGACTTAAGGAAAGTGTTGAAAAGGTGTAGAGAAGATGGTATTTCTTTAAATCCCAAGAAGTGAGTCTTCTGTGTGACTGAACGGAAATTAGTGGGACACATTGTTTCTCAAGAAGGTATAAGAATCGATCTAGAAAGGGTTAGAGAAATCTAGAAATTGAGCCTGTGTGCTAAAAATGTGTCACACTTCTATGAATCATTATATCCAAGATTTCTCAAGAATGAGGTTTCAAATGGTGACTCATAGCTCTCTATTTATGGAGTGCAAGGGTTTGTAATGGAGGCCCTCAGATTGACCTAGTTTGTGCCCATGCTAGTACACCATAAAATGAGAGATTCAAAGAGGAAAAGAAAGAGTGCCAGTCTCCATGATCATCAAGTATGCATGAAAATAAAAGCTATTTTATATGATAACAATGGAAGAAAGGAAATTAATCTATATGATAAAAATGCATAATTATTTTATGAAAGGAAATACAAATGCAAGATTAATCTATGAAAGGAAACATGAATCTAATCTAACATGCAATTGCAAAATTAAACTAAATAGATTGCCATGGGGCATGAAAGAAGAAGACAAGAAGAGAGAAGTTGCAATATCCAAGCTTAAGTGTTCAAAATCTCCTCCAAAATTGCTCTCCAAACCTGCAGCATAACAATAGCATGAAAAAGATGATTGATTTCTTGATTATTGATTATCCAAATGAGAAGGAGAGGTTTTCTTTTAAAGAGAAATGAACGGTGGAGATTAAGAGGCAAAAAGAAATGAGCAATGGTGGAGATTAAATCTTGGTTGATCCATGTTCTCATATCTTCAAAAGGCAATTTCAAAGGCTATGATTAAGAGGCAAAAAGCCCACCACTTAGGAAGATGTGTAGAAAATAGAACTTTATTTATTTTATTTTTCCAACAAAGAGGGATTTAAGTGGGGGTTTTATTTAATTAAAAGAGGGATTTTCTTTTAATTAAATAAGATTGTTTTATTTAATTAAAATGGATATTTTAATTAAATAAGATAATATTATTTAATTTAAGAGAGATTTTAATTAAATAAGATAAGATTATTTAATTAAAATAGATTTTAATTAAATAAGATCATTTTATTTAATAAAAAGGGATTGTTTTCTTTTAATTAAATAAGATAATTGATGAAATGATCAAACCATAAGAAATATTGAAATAATTGAATTAATCACGATTTGATCAAGGAAATTGATTTGAATTGAAAATGTTGCAAAGCATTGATTCAGAAATTTGTAAATTGATTCTGTCATTTAATAAATTGAAGAATGGGGGCCCATAGTCTAGGAGACCATTTTAGGGTGCATACATTTGCCCCTCTTTGACTAATGTGTGATCTTTATGGGAACACATGTAGTCAAATAATGTAGTTGAAGTGTGAGATTTATTTGGGATCACAAAACAACCCAGACATGTGATCTTTATGGGAACACATAAGGACAAAGATAAGATGATTGAAAAAGACAAGGCCAACACCCCTATAAATAGGTAATTGACATGTCCAAGATGAGAATCTCAAGGAAGGTTGCCCCAAGCAGAGCAATTGATAAGATTGATAAAGTTGAATCAAGGATTGAAGTTTGATAGGTACTTCCCCCTCATGATCGAAATCAAAATGAGATAGAGGAGAAACAAAAATTGATAAATTTGATCAAATCGAACTAAAGATAAGGTTTTTGATGTAAGGTGAAATATTTAAAGATCACAGAACCAAGGTAGATCATCAAGCATGAAAGATTATACCACAAGGTTGAATTAGAATAAAAGAAGTGAGGTGAAAGCAAATGGAAGATAGAAGTTTGGAAGAGGTGGAAAGAAATGGAGAGAAGAAAGAGAATTTTCCTTAAGAAAGAGAATTCCCCAAAATCAATCAAATGTTCAAGATAGAAAATTTTGATTGAGATCATGAAAGAAGATAAGGAAATGAAGATCAGAATGAGATCACAGTGGATTAAAAGTCCACAAGAAAGATGAAGGAAAACCCCTCTCAAACTCATAATGCAACCTAAAAATGCAAATTAACATGAGGTCTAACAATGTAAGCTATGTGAAAATGCAAAGATGTACTTGCAATAGAGAAACTGTAACATAGGACTTTGTGTTCATCATTCATTAGAGAATGTTAAGGAACTTATTTTCATCATTGGGCCATTATTAACGGACATCAGAAAATCACACAATCATCACTAGTCACAAGTGCAACTATAAAGATATGAATGTGATTTATATCAGATTGGAATGTGGAAAGATTCTAACATAAGAATCAAAGACATAAAGGTCAAGATGACTATGATGTTAGCTTACCCACTTTAATATAGTAAAACCATGCTCGCATCAAGGTATAGAGGCCAGGATGACCAACAAAGTGATTATGCAAAAATAGTGAAGCATAAAGTAGGAAGAAAATAAAAACATGTCCCATGCCCCAAGTCCTCTAGCTATGCATCCCGGAGAGACTTATTAGACAAGGACACTCAAGGAAAATCAAAAAAAGTCAGCACACAAACAAAAGATCATGACATAGCTCAAGCATTAAGTGTTGTGTTTAAAAATTTAAGTGTGTTAACTGATAGTGAGTTCTGAGGATAAGGATCGAATGCTTGTAAGCAGGTAAGACCACATGACAAATTGGGGTAAGACCAAAGCAATAAGTTTTGGAAAATACTCAATGTCAGAGGTTGTATTGAAAAATACAGTTGGGGTGGTGTTGAAAAACACCATTTGTGAGATTTCCTAAAGACTAACGCATCCAAGAGACCAAAGCTAACACAGTTATGCCCCCTAGACAAAGATAAAGACCAATTACAAACCAAGGCAACAAGGACAAGGCATGATGGAGAAAGGCTAAGTGTTGCAGACATGTGCTAAGAAATAGGGGTGCAAAGACCTCAAGTAGTTCCCATTTCAAGGTTTTCACCACTTGGATTTTATTACAATTTTTTTCTCTTTCATTTTTTTCTTCTTTTTTTCAGGACTTTTTATAATTTTTTTTGAATGTTTCCTACCAAGGCACTTGTTTCCAAGTTTTCACCAAGGCACTTTTTCTATTTTTTTGAATTTTTGAATTTTTGAATTTTTTGATTTTTTTTGTATTTTTTGGAATATATAATTATTTTTTGAGATACATCAAAGCACCTATTTCTAGGTTTTCACTAAGATGATCATTTTTTCATGACATTTTCTTAATTTTAGAAATTTTGATAATATATCATTTTTTTGGATTTTTTTAGGATCAATAAGTATGTACAAAGGATGCCCCCAGACAGAATGGGCATCATGGATAGAACTTCTTCATGTGCAAGACATTGATAGGATCAGGGAGCTTCTCTCCCTCTATTGTAGACAGTAAATAAGCACCTCACCTAAAAGCTTCTATAATGATGTAAGGTCCAAGCCAATTAGGTTCAATTTTTCCCTTTTGATCTTTATGCTGTCGATTCTTAGGATTTTCACGTAGGACAAGATTTCCCACTTGGAATTCTCTAGGGTGAACCTTTTTGTTGAAGGCTTTGGACATGCACTTTTGACAAACCCTCATATGGTCAAATGATGCTTGACATTTTTCATCTAGAAGTTCTAACTCTTGAAGTCTCATGGTGCGGTAGTCTTCATCTATAACTAGACCATTGATGGAAACTCTAAGTGAAGGAAACTCAACCTCCAAAGGTAACACTACTTCAGCGCCATATGCAAGGGAAAAAGGAGTAGCCCCAATAGGAGTAGAGATACTCATTCTATAGGCCCACAAAGCTAGATTTATCTGTAAGTGGCAATCTCTACCATTCTTATATACTATTCTATGTAAGATTTTAAGAATGGTTTTGTTTGATGCCTCCGCTTGACCATTTACTTGCGGGAAGTAAATGGAGGACTAATGTTGTTTAATCTTGAATTTCTTGCAGAGTTGTTTAAGGTCCTTATTTTTGAACTGATCTCCATTATCAGTGATAATCTTAGAAGGCACTCCATATCGATAGATGATATGGTTCAGAATGAATAGAGAGATTGTCTTGCCCGAGGCAACATAAAGTGGGACATCTTCTACCCATTTAGTGAAGTAATCAGTAGCAGTGATAATAAACTTGTATCCACTTGATGATTTTGGATGAATCTGTCCAACAAGATCAAAGGCCCAATGCTAAAATGGCCAATGAGATATAGAAGGAATGAGCTCCCTGCCTAGAGCATGTACTAGGTTACCATGTTTTTGACACTTTTCACATGACTTTTCAAAAGCTACTACATCAATTTGCATTGTAGGCCAATAATACCCTTCCCTAAGCAACCTTCGAGCCATGGAAAGACCATTAGAATGTCCCCCATAGATTCCCTCATGGATGTCAACTAACGCTTGGTCAGATTCTTCCTTTTCTAAGCATCTAAGAAGTGTTCCATCTAGACCCCTCCTATACAAATCACCAGAGATAAGGGAATGATGAGCGGCAATTTGGGTAAGGTTTCTGCATTCAGATCAGTTAAAGGTTTCAGGTATAATGCCATCATGAAGGTATGAGTAAATGGCACCATAACGGGATGACCCATGACCAACAAGGGTACAAATGACATGGATTTCTTGGGAATCATATATAGGGTGATGTAGCTCTTCCACCAGGGATTCAAATCTAGATTCATGTTTCTCTAAATGAAGGAGTGAAGCAAGTGTAGCCATAGCATCAGCTACTTTGTTTTATGCTCTAGGGATTTGCTGAAATGTGAAAAATGTGAAGTAGTGTTTCAAGGAATCAACCATTTTCTTGTAAGGTACCATTTTCTCATGTTTTGATATTCATCATTAACTTGGTTTTTTATCAGCTGTGAATCCCCATAGATGTGTAACTTTGTGATTCTCCATTCTATGGCCATCTTAAGTCCATTTGTTAAAGCTTCATACTCAACAATGTTGTTTGTACATGGGAACAATAATTTGTAAGATTTAGGGATTGTGTACCCATAAGGAGAAACAAACAACACACCATCTCCTAAACCATTTTGCATAAAGTATCCATCAAAGAACATCTTCCATGTTCTTTCAGTCAGATACATGAGGTGTTCATCTAGGAAGTCAACTTGAATAGGTGCATTATCTTGTATTGGGAAATTAGCCAATTGATCTGTAATGGCTTGTCCTTTGATTAATTTTCTCTCAATATACTCTATTTCAAACTCTGAAAGTATCATCATCCATTTAGCAAGTCTACCTGTGAGGGCAGCCTTACCTAGCAAATACTTGAGTGGATCTATTTTTTCTATGAGGTATATAGTGTGTGCAAGCATATAATGTCACAATTTTTGGGAAGCAAACGCAACTCCAAGGCAATCTTTCTCAATGCTGGTGTAATTAACCTCATATGAAACAAGGGTATGACTAATGTAGTATATTGCTCTTTCTTTCCCATATTCATCAAGTTGAGCTAGTAATGCCCCCAAGGAAGATTTTGTCACTGAAATGTATAGAATAAGTGGTTTCCCTGGGATAGGAGGCATTAAAATGGGAGGATTTTCCAAGTACTTATTGATTTGATCTATGCTCTTTTGACAATCCTCATTCCAAAAACATTTGACTCCATTGTGTAAGTTCTTGTTGAAGGGTTGAGCTCTATTCTCCAGTTGTGAAATAAATCTCCTTATAGATTGAAGATATCCTTGAAGACTCCTCATTTGACTAATGTTTCTAGGGGGTGGCATATCTATGATTTCTTGTGTTATGTGCTTGAATGTGACCTCTAAATCAGGCACAAACCCAACATAGTCCTTACTCAATCATTCAATTTTCAAAGATGAACATGAATTGTCCATTTCACAAACTTGATTGAAGCAACTTGCTGCCTCCTAATTAGTTGGGGATGAAAAATTTACTATCAGAATGAGAGCCAAAAACCTTGACCATTGCTAAAATGGAGGATTTCTAAAGCATAAAAGATGAGATAAATGCCATTAATCTAGAATTGAAGTGCATATTAATCTAGAAAGCATGAAAAGATGATGAAATTAAGCTACTAGATATGTAAGCAAACTACATTAAGATGCAACATATTATTACTCTAAATGACAATAAGCTAATTATGCAACAAAGTTTAAAAGCATGATAAAAACAAGGTAAAATTTAACTATAATTTTGATGCTCTCCAAATTTATCCCCTTAAATGAAGAAATAAGGCCCATAATATAGAAGAACTATGGAAAGAGGGTGAAGAGTTTCTTGAAAAGAAACGGTTGCCTCTTCATTTTCATGGATGGAGATTGAGACAAAAATATAAGAATTATTTAATTAAAAGAGTGGATTATTGCCACATGAGTGAATTTTCATATAGATTTATGGATTTCTTTTTGAGGATAATCCATTCAAACAATTAAATAACTGTTCAATTCCTTTTGATGTATATTAGTGTTGGTTGACAGTTTGTCCTCCCGTTAGATTTATAATCTCTGACTCTTTTAGCACCCAAGGTGAGAGAACAAAAGGATGTCACCAACAAATGGGTCAGTGTATGCCTTCTATCACTGCCCTCTG
>MU225026.1:695481-728233 GCA_018584345.1 Thuja plicata | reverse complement strand
GAAGTAGATCTTAACAGGTCTCTACTATAATACTCCTAACAGGGTAGGTCATCAGAAGTGACCAAAATTGTAAGCCTTAACCGGCTCTTCTTATCTGCAGATAGTGAAGTTTGTGGGTAACAATCCCACCATAGTTTTTACTTCCTTAACAGGAGTTTTCTGCGATATCATATCTTATGTCATGTGTTATCTAAATTCATGAATGTTTCTATTATTGTTACATATAAAAAGAATGTATGATATGATTTCATATGCATAAAGAAAGATGAACTGATAGATAAGTTAAATTACAAACTGATGACTAAGGGTTAATGGGCTAACCAAGAAATTTTTTAGAGGTATTGATTCACCCCTCCCCTCTCCGTACAAACTATCTCAATATAATTCAAATAGGTTGGAGTGTGGTTGGGGAGGCATGTTGCAGAGGATGCTGGCTACACCTGTAGTGACTTTCAGATGGGGTGAGTCTATGCTCACTCAGATGTATCATGAAATGCACGAGATTATGTATCAAGGTGCACGGACCATGGTGGTTGGAGTCTTCGTTCTTTAGATCTAGGCCTGGGAGCACCTTCCCATATGTAGGCCAATTTTCCATGACACATGATAGCCTTTGGAGCCATATATATACAGGTACACAGGTTCCATGACCCAGCCCACACTGGGTAAGACGAAGCAGTGGCGAGCTCAAATAGATGACATGGCAGCAGTCATATGGAAGCCTTGGATAGCCACAGAGGTATGGGATGATGCATGCAACAAGCTATCATATATGTTCTATTCACGTCCTTTGATCAGGCGTACCATCAATGTTATTGAGTGCTTCTTTCTCACCTGAGTGTTGTGATAGTTTGGGAGACCTTAGGATGTCTCATAGGAGTTTTACACTTATGCTCGTTCATTGATGAGATGAAGAAGGGTTGGTAGAGGCAGTTGGATAGAGGCCAGAGCATGATAGATGCTTGAGTACCACCAGCTAGGTGGGATTACATGGTTGGGGTGATGAATGTAGGGATGAAACCTACACACAGGGACCACATATTAGTGCACCCATTCCTGAGATATATATGTCCTATTGGCCCTAACCCTCATGTACAGCAGGTGGTATAGCCACCACCATAGCAACAAGCATAGCAACCACCCTTATAGTAGCAGGAGAGGGTAGTATGACCGAGGACAGTGCAGAGTTCTATCCCCACTAGACCTATGGGGTCAGATGTAGGTGTCGGGAGTAGTGGTAGTCAGGAGAGAGCCACTGAGTAGGGAGAGGACACCATCATGGCTGATACTATTCTGATTGACCCACAGGCAAGCAGATAGGTAGCCCAGTTATAGGAGGTTGTTTAGAGGCTCTGAGAGAGGGTGAGGCAGTCACAGAGGGAGCAAGATGACTTCCGCACATAGGTGATTGTTCAGGAGACCCGAGTAGCTGAGTGTGATCAAGAGATCCGGGGGTTACAGGAGGCACTAGCTAGATCATAGATAGAGATGAGATATGAGGGTGCTCAGGAAGCCTATTACTATGTCGCTTATACGATTGCATTTCCTGAGGCAGTAGATCAGGTTTAGCCATTTTTAGAGTATGCTGGGGCATGGGCCACTCCACAGGGACTACCTCCTCAGGGACCACCTCCTCAAAAGTAGGGCATGCCACCTCCTCCACCTCCATTGGGTGGTTAGATGAGACCCTTGACAAACATATTGTACCACCATTTTGATATATTATGCTTGAGTAGCACCCTTGTACATCTCGATCGATTGATATGTATGCATATATATATATATATGAGCTTGAATTTTGGCATCATTGTACTTGTTTATATATTTCTTTAGATTTGTATGTCTTATGAGATGTTTCTTATATGATTTAGATGTATGGATGTATGCCATTGATGAAATATGCAAAAGTGTATGCACGTGTTTTATTGATTTATGAATGAATGCAGTACACTGATAGATGATAGATGGATAAATGCTATGTATGATTTGATTTATGCTTATAATGGATGCACATGTTTATGGATATATAAATGCAAATGAATGTATGGAAATGCACTTTTAGAAATGAATGTAATGCAATGAATGGAATGGTACTAATCATCTTATGCAGGATATTGCAATATACAACAGGTACTAACCAAAAGAATATGAATGAAGATCGAGAGCGAGGACCGAACACTTGTGCAGTCGAGAGGAAGCCATGATAAAAGATGAGGACCTTTGAAGAATGAGAAGACAATGAAGAGAGCACCAAAACTATCGCCATGCAAGCCTAAAATGCAAATGCAAGCCTAAGCTAAATGCAACCCTAGGACTTGGTTGTTGGACTCATCGCATAATTATCATCATCAAGTACTTTTGGAACATCGGAGTCAATACAATCCTTATTTGTGCCACTATGACCATAAGGATATGAATATGACTTTCATCGAATAAAATGTAGGAAATGAATATAAGCATTAGGGCACAAAAGCCAAGTTGACCTAAACATTGTTTCCATTTTGACATAGTAAGAATACACAAGTAAACAAGAAGAGCAATAACAGTCAAGGAAGTAGTTCCAACCTCCCCTTGGGGTACAAATAAATAAGATCGAGGGATGTGAGGATTTTCCACCTTAATGCAGAATCTCTTATCACATACACCCTATTTATTTGACATTGCCGGATCATTGAAACCACACCCAAAAGCAGTAGAAAAATAAAATATCAATGAAATTCATGAGAACAGACATAATACAAAGAAAGATTCAATCATAGTTTAGCACGTTTCAAAGTTTATGAACGTGCCTATGTTTGGGGTGTTGAATAACACCGTTGTGCTTGTGATTTCATTATGTTTGATTGCTATCGAGAGATTTTTATGTGCGAGATATCCGATGTGTGTTAAAAAACACCGATGTGTCCAAAGAGAGTGTTGAAAAACACTGTTTGATTAGGGTGTTCAGAAACACCAGTTTGCACTAGTAGAAATTTGTCCTTTAGAACTGACAAGATTACTGACTCGAGTGTAAACCGAAGAGAAATTGAAGTAGGGAACCATGCCCCCAAGTAACGAACAGATTGAATTCGAATATGCCGATAATGAGTCAATGTGAGAAATCTTAGTAATATAGTGATAGTAGGCAAATGCAGTGAGAACCACTAGTGACTATCATCAGAGAGATTCTCAAGCATAAAGATCGATGCAAGATCCAGGCATCAATAGGTAGACGCAGTGAGAAAAACTGGTGAACGATGCAAGAGGAGAGAGACTCCAAAAGATAAGACAATGCCCCTTAGACTAGGAACATGCCCCTGAGTGTGACCAGTTTCAATCCATGTGAAGTCAAGAAAAATCTCGAAGATGACTGAGAGCGAATACATAAGTGAGCTAAAGCAGGAAAGCAAACTAAAGCGGGAAAGAAAACTGAAGCAGGAAAGCAGAATAGCAACTGCAAGTTAGCCAAGAGATGTTGCGATAGATAGAGCCTCGTAGAACAAGAGGCGCCTGTTTACTAGGTTTTCACCATCTTGGTAGAAATTCTATTTTTTCTACCATGATGCCTGTTTACCAGGTTTTCATCAATGACACATTTTTCTCTTTTTCTCCTTTTTTGTATTTTCATTTTTTCAATTTTTTTTGTACTTTTTCATATTTTGATTTTTTTGTATTTTTTATTTTTTCAAATTTTTTTGTATTTTGTATTTTTTCAATTTTTTCAAGGCGCCTGTTTACCGTGTTTTCACTAGGATAATAGATACATCAAAGCGCCTGTTTGCTAAGTTTTCACTAAGATGATCTTTTTTTCAAGACATTTTACAATTTTTAGGATTTTTCCAGAATAAAGTATGTACATGAGCATTCAGAAGACATTTCAATTGTAAAACTTCTTCAAGTGAAGAGCGTTGATAGTCTCTTTGAGTTTTTCACCCTCTGTGGTAGATAGCTGGTAAGTGCCAGACCCAAATACTGCAGTAATAATATACAGACCAAGCCAGTTTGGATCAAATTTTTCCTTTCTAAATCTATTGTTGTTGATTCTTAGTGTTCTCTCTCAGGACAAGATCACCCATTTGGAAGTCTCTTGGTCTAACCTTCTTGTTATAGCTTTTAGATATTCTCTTTTGATATGCTCGGAGATGATCAAATGCCACCTTTTGACGTTCATCCAGTAGTTCAAGCTCTTGTAGCTGAGATATTCTGATATCATCATCAGTAATGAGGCCCTTTAGAGAGACTCACAAGGTAGGAATCTCAACCTCAATAGGCAGCACTGCATCTACACCATAGACTAGAGCAAAGGGCGTGGCCCCTATTGGTGTTCGTATACTAGTGCGATAAGCCCATAAAGCCAGATTAATCTGGAGATGCCAGTCTCATCTAGATTTGTATACTGTACGGTGTAGGATCTTGAGAATTATCTTGTTTGAAGCTTCTGCCTGGCCATTACCCTGAGGGCAATAAATAGAAGGCCAGTGCTTAATAATCTTGAACTTAGTGCACAAATTTGTTAGATCTTTGTTCTTGAATTGTCCCCCATTGTTAGTGATTATAGAGGAGGGTACACCATATCTACAGATGATGTAGTTTAGTATTAACATGGCTATAGACTTGCCATCAGCTACACTAAGAGGTACTACCTCAACCCATTTGGTAAAATAGTCAGTAGCGGTAATGATGTATTTATTTCCTCTTGAATAAGATAGATATATTTGACCCACTAAGTCAAAGGCCCACTGTTGAAATGGCTAGAAAGTAATGAAGGGAATAAGCTCCTTGGTTGGAGCATGAATCAGATTACCATATAGTTGACACTGTTTGCAAGACTTAGCAAACTGTGTAGCTTCTTTCTCCATATCTGGCCAATAGTGACCAGCCCTAATAATTTTATGAGCCAGTGTCAGACTGTTTGAGTGAGACCCATAGATGCCTTCATGTACCTCTTCTAACACGTGCTTGGACTCATCAGGTTCTAAACACCTAAGGAGGGTACCGTCTAGACCTCGTCTATACAAGTCATTAGATACGATGACAAACTGTGAAGCACTGCAGATTAAATGACATTTCTCATTTAGAGTATATGTGTCAAGAATAATTTGGTCATGAAGATAAGAGTAGATATGGTGGTAGCGGGATGAGTCATGTCTAATGACTGATAAAATCATCTGGGAGTCAGGGGAATCATAGGCAGGGTAGCATAACGTCTCCACTAGGAATTCATGTCTGAAATAATTCTCTGGCATTTGTAATATAGAAGCCAGAGTAGCCATGGCATCAGTTGCTTTATTATCTTCCCTCATGTGCAAAGTATTTCTTAAGGTCATCAACCATCTTTTTATAGGGCACCAAATTTTCATCTTTTGTTTGATAGATGTCATTCACTTGATTGATAACCAGTTGTGAATCTCCAAAGACTTTTAGCTCATCAACATGCCATTCAATAGCAATATTTAGTCCATTGATCAAAGCTTCATACTCAGTAGTGTTATTTGTGCAAGGAAACATCATTTTGTATGCCTTTGGTAAGGAATACTGCTGAGGTGTGATGAACAAAATTCCAGCACCTGACCCCTGCTGGGTGAACGATCCATCAAAGAACATGGTCCACATCTGATGTGTGAGTAACATGATGGAATCATCTGGGAATTCAATCCTTAATGGTTGATGATCTGTAATCAGTGCCTTAGCCAACTGATCTGCAATTGCTTGTCCTTTGATAACTTTCCTCTCAACATATTCAATATCAAATTCACTAAGGAGCATGACCCTCTTAGCTAGTCTACCTATGAGGGTAGCTTTACTGAGTAAGTACTTTAATGGGTCAATTTTTGTGATTAGCCTTGTAGTGTGAGCCAGCATGTAGTGTCATAAATTCTGGGAAGAAAACACCACTACTAAGAAAGCTTTCTCAATTACAGAATAATTCATTTCATAAGAGACCAATGTTCTGTTGATGTAATAAATGGCTCTTTCTTTATTAGTTTGATCTTCTTGGACCAATAGAGCACCCAGAGATGTTTTTGTAGCTGAGATATATAAGATTAATGGCTTCCCATGAATAGGAGGCATTAATATAGGTAGATTGGCTAGATATTTTTTGATCTGTTGAAAGCCTTGTTCACATTCTTTGTTCCATTCATAAGTCAAACCTTTATGTAGAGTTTTAGTAAATGGTTGTGACTTGTCAGCTAGCTACAAGATGAAACGCTAGATAGATTGGAGCCAACCTTGATGACCTCTAATTTATCTGATATTGTGAGGTGGAGGCATTTCCATGATAGCTTGCACCTTTGTGAGATCCACCTCGATTCCCTTTGCGGAGATGATATAACCAAGTAATTTTCCTGAAGTAACCCCAAATGCACATTTCTTAGGGTTAAGACGTAGTCTAAATTTTTCCATATGATCTAGTATAGGGACTAGATCAGTGAGATGTGTCTTCCTATCCATACTTTTAGCGAGCGTGTCATGCACATAGTCCTCCATTGTCTTATGCATCATGTCATGGAATATGGTAGTGACAGCTCTTTGATAAGTAGCTCCAACATTATTTAGACCAAAAGGCATAACATTCCAGCAGAATCTACCCCATGCAAAAGTAAAAGTCATCTTCTCTTGGTCCTTTGACGCAATTTTGATTTTATTATAGCCAGATAAACCATCCATCAGTGAGTACATTTAATACCCTACTTTCATATCCACAATCATGTCAATGTTGGGAAGTGGAAAATCATCTTTTGGACATGCCAAATTTAAGTCTCTGAAGTCTATGCAGACTCTGATAGATTTGTCATGTTTAGTCACTAGGACTATGTTAGAGATCCACTTTGCATAATCAATTCCTTGGATGAACCCAGCTTTTAAAAGTTTTTCCAATTCTTCCTTGACCAGTAGAGCCACATGCAGGTGCATCTTTCTAAGTTTTTTTTTGACTAGTTTCACACCTGGAGCTATTGACAAGTGATGCATAATGAGATCAGGATCCACACCCGGCATGTCAGAATATGTCCATGCAAATTTTATCTTTTTCTCCTTGAATAAGTCTGTGAATTCTTTAAGTTCCTCTGTAGATAATGATTTGGCCACATGAATGATGTGTGAATGTTCTTCTGTTCCCAGATTTACTGGCTGAGTTGGCTCAATTAACACCGATGAGCGTTCCTGGAAATGACTTGAAAGTGCATCAAGTATCTCATCCTTAGGTGCCTTAGAGAGGTTTTCACCTTTGGATACGTCTTTTATTTTTACTTTTTTTGGCTCTGGCACTGCCATAATGTGGTTTTCACCATTAGAGCACCTATTTTTTCTTCTTTTAATTTTATGACTAAGATACTTGATATCAACCTTGGTCATGTTGATACTTTCTTCACTAGTGGAGGACGTTACAGGTTCAACAACATGAAGGTAGCAGGCTAGAGTGTATTCATTCTAGAATGTAAGGACTTCATTAGATGAAGAAGGGGAATTCTATTCTATTAACTCGGGATGTTGGAGTGAAAGAGATGTGACGGGTTCAAGTGCATTCACGGTATAGTCGTTGAAAGCGTTGACTAGCAAGCTGAGAGCTAAATTGATCTCATCCAAAGGTGTGTTCTAATCCTTTTGAATCCTAATGACTAAAGTAGAAGACATGTTGACATTTATTAACTCAGACTCATTAGACATTTCACTAGACCCCTCACTTATGTCGATAAGCTTTTCATAAGATCCTTCTGACAAATTGTCAAACTCATACTCATGAGAATCTGTGTCTGAACTCTGACTTGGGTGTTTGCACCATGAAGGTTTTTGAGCTCTTACAACACCAGCTTGTTCTTGCGCCAACTATTCTTGAAACTCTGGAGTGGTTTTATTAGAATTGCTGTCAGTCTCGACTGTACTGGCGTGTGGTACAAAATTATCTATCTCAGCAAAGAATGCTACCAGATCTGGAGGAATGGGATAAGGAAAGCAATCCTTATCAGAGCTATCTTCTATGGTGTTGATTGCAGCTGTGCCTTCAGGTTCTGGTGAAGGATCTAATTTTGGCACAAATTGGTTAATCCCTAGATGGAACGAGATCTTCTTGAAACCTAAACCAGTTGTGTCTTTTGTATTTTGGCCTATAGATTTAATAGGTTCAACTAACCCATTACCATTCACCCCTATTGGCCCACTCCCTTTGTATCCAAAGTGTTTCATAATATTAATACCTTCACTGTTGGGATTTATTTCACGAGCTGGGGCAGTCTGTTTAGATATAATCTTTCCTTTGCAAAGCCAATCTTTAATAGCTCTTTCCTCATCTTCATCTTCTAATGGGGTAGAAGCCCATACAAAGGCACCATCATAAACTATCTCAGGAGGAGCATAATATATGCTGTTCTTAGAAGGTCTCCCATATGAATGAGGAGATGTAGGTAGAGCTGCTAATGATAGCATAGGTTCTATTTGATACCCCCCCATGCCTATGTCTGTTATTTTTAGGGTCTAGTCCATGTCTCCCAGCTTTGCATCACATAATTTTGTGTATTCTCTATTAGTCAGAATAAGACTATCAGCTGACTGAGTGAGCGCATTACAAGAAGAGCCGATACTAGCAAGAATTGTCACCTCTGCGCTTTGGAAAGAAAACTTAATACACTAATGGTATGTAGAAGGAACCACTTGTATCTCATGGATCCATGATCTTCCCAGTAAGATATTATATGCAAGATGAAGGTCTAGCACCTCACATGTAACATCTATCTCAACCGGTCCAACCCGAATGGGTAGCACAACTAAACCTTTAGATTTTCTCTCTTCTTCATCATAGGCCTTAATAGTAATTCTTTTGCGGGAATCTATGTGATCTTTTCCATAACCTAGCTGAGAAAGAAAGTAAGTAGAGAAAATATTGAGACCAACACTATTGTCAATAAGGACGCGACGGACTAGTTGTTTTCAAATCATGACTTCTATATGCAGAGGAGCATTATACGGGTGACTAATTGAGTGATCTTCTTCTTCTGAGAAGGAAAAATAATGTGGTGAAGTCAAGTGACCCACTATGGATTGAAACTGATCTAGATTGATGTCTTTGTGGACATTAGCCTCTGTGAGGGATTTATCCAAAATTTGCCTATGAGCAGGCGAGATCTTCAATAGTTCAAAGATAGTTATTTGAACATTGGCTCTTTGAAGTTGGTCAAGAATGCTATAACCAATAGTAGGAGGCATAGGGACCACTTTTGTGGTCTTGTTGGTAGAGCCAAAAATAGTTTTATTCATATTTTTTTTTGGTGCAAACGTAGCAGTAGGAGGGTTAGGACCCTTGATAGTGATTTTAGTGCAGGATCTAGTAACAACGTTCACGCAATCTTGAGATGTTTCATATTCAAATAATTGAGACCCAGGGCCTCTCCAGATGAATGGGGTCTTAGGCTTTGAAGCATCCCCACTCCCCTTGCTAGTAAATATATTACAATATTCCACTTCCACAGGTTCAACCATGTTGATGACATTATCATAAGTGGCATGTGCGTAGTTGACCTTGGCATTATTGTTCTTAGTGTTGGAAGATTTTCCTTTCTCATGACAAGGAAAGGTATCTTTAAATGCCTGATGATCTGAATTCTTGTTATGATTTTCCACAACGATAACCTGGTTATCAATCAGATCCTGGACTTTATGACACAATTGAAGACAAGTAGTAGTCTTATGACCCTTGTTTTGGTGGTAGTCACAGTATGCATTGTCATTCCACCAATGGGGTCATGGGTGTGTATCATATAGACATTTCTCCAAAGGAGAAAGAATATGATTTTGCACCAAAGTTTTGAAAACAACATCAATTGGTTCTCCCAAAGAAGTAAATTCATGCTTGGGTCGCGAGGCCTAAGGTTTTTTGCTAGAGAATCTAGAAGGTTGTTGAGTGTTTGTTGCAACCTTTTCAATAGCTTTGGTCTCTTGTATACCAGAGGTGAGATTGAAGACCGGTTTTTAAGGAGTTGGAGTCACATTATCAACTACCCCATCATTCACAATGTCCCTATTTTTGTTGGAAAAATTCCCTTTATCTTTTTTGGAAGAGGAGGAACCTTCTTTGTTTTCTTTATACAAAGTCAACTCACCTTTTTTAACCATAAATTCCTCTATCCTCACAGCTTGTTTTATCATGCTATCAAAATTAAGTGGACCTTGAAATCGTACTTGATACCCAAAATAAGGGTGAGATTATCCAAGAAGATATCGAGTTTCTCAGATTCAGGTATCTTGCGAGGATACTTAGTGCAAAGTTGTCTCCATCTTTGGAGAAATGTCAAGAATGGCTCCCCTTGCCTTAGCTTGAGATTGAAAAGGTCCCTTATGTTGACAGGATGTTGTATATTGTGAGAATAGTGTTGTATAATGAGATTGGCAATCTCATCAAAACTCTTGATGCCAGTGGGTAGTCGAGAAAACCACTCCATGGCAGGTCCACCCAAACTTTGGGCAAAGAGATGCATTAAATAGGTTTGATCATGCATGAAATCCATAGATAGGGCCCCAAATTCTCTCAAATGATCCTGAGGATCAGTAGTACTAAGATACTTATCATATTTAGGGAGTTCTACACCTTTGGGAAAAGGTGGCATAAGAAGACTCCTATCAAAGGGAAAAGGACAGATGCTTTCCATCATGAATTGTTGTGTAGGTTTGTCCTTATCCTTCATAAGTTGACTGATTTGATTTTTCATGTCTTGAATTACTTTATGCAATTTGGTAGTTTCACTCTCCTCTTCTTTAGCCACAAGCGTCTCCACTTGGAAGTTTGAGGGTAACTTAACTCCTTGTTTTTCCAAATCTAGAAAATATTTCTCCTTATCTTCTACAAGGAGTATTTCCATCATTTTGATGAGAGATTTATTAGATTTTGTAGCATCTATGTCATTTTGAGTTATTGGATCATCATCATTACCAAGAATCGCATAAATGCTTTGAGTCTGATCTTGACCTTGGTCATATGGAGGAGGGCGATTATGATGTTACTCACCTTTTTGACCTTTGATCATTTTGAGATTGGTCCTGAGCATCGGTGTATTTACCTTGCATGTAATCGAAAGGAGTTGCCATGTTCTTGATGGGAGATTGTGCTGTGTGCACAGCTTCAGTATGAGTGTGAATATTGAGCTGAGAATTCATGGTAATTTTAACCTTTGGCAGATCAAAGGGGTTGACAGGATCAAAAGGATCACTAAGGAAGTGAGGATCGTTAATAGGATCAACCCAAATAGGTGACTTTCTGAAGCTTTATTAATATGAAAGAGATGAATTATGTTGATCTTGAAACAAAGGATTAGAGCACAACTGAAACACTAGTTTCTAATTCAGACTAAGATCTATGCTAAGTGTAGAAGAGGAACTTGAGGATCCCTCTTGGCTATCAGGTTGAGTGACAGATTTAGAATGATCTTTTCCTTGATTACGAGGTTTACCCTGACTTGTTTCAGAACCATGAATAGGGAATATATTACCGCCTCTAGTCGTAACAGGCATAGATGAAGATGAAATGAGAGAGGACCTAGGATCCAACTCAGAACTCTATCTCTAGAGATAACAAAAAGGAGATAACAGGCTAGAACAACCAAGGTGTGAGATGCACCCAGTATGAATCATCAAGAGTGTGGCTAGAATAGTCGAGATGTGACTATCGTGTTGCAAGGTACAAAAACATAGAAAAGATAAGACAAAGACAAAGAGACAAGATGAGTTTGAGTAAGAATTGATCAGTATGCAACTCGAAACAACCAGTTTTAGGCTATAGACAATAGGGAAATAGGCATTCAGACCCCAGGAAAAAGTCAGATCAGGAAAAAAATTCACCAGTCAACGAGAAAAAGCTCGCTGCTTTAGGCAACCAGGCTACAGTTTTCGCGCGAGAAAGTGCTATGCCGCGTGAGGAAGTGCTCAACTTTGCGTGAGAAAATGCAATCTCGCACGAGAAAACTCCAATGGACTCAGTTTTTGAGATAAAAACCAGATTTCAAGACACAGTCAGGACTGTTCTCTGACAAAATTTCCAGGTTCAGGGTAGTTTTATGATGATACAAATCAGCAATCTTAGTTTCAAGGTGACAAGCACTCGTTAACAATCACGAAGTTTCAATCAAGCAGCAGTGACACAAGTAGTAGTCAATAATAGTTCTACCAAGGAAAAAGAAACTTGGTAGAATCATGGGAGTCTTTGTTTGATCATGATTGGATAGTTTAAGACTCAAAAACAAACATTTAGTTATCCGTACCAAAAAATAGTAGAGAAGACAAAATTTGTGCCCCGCTGTCTTATGCATATGTGTGCACCTCACATAGCAGTGTCACCCTCGAGAGAGCACCCATGTTTTTGGTGTTTCCAAGGACTAAGTATATATGTTTGAAGGTTACCCTTAAAGTAGGGGCCAACTTCATATACCACTTGAAGCATCCAGGTGCATACCTATGTCGAGAATCTAGGGGAGAGATTCTTCCCTCTCCCTGTGCACAGATTATGTCTTCTTTCAGAGGTAATTAGGGTAGGCATCTAACTAAGAGAGTTTTTAGAGGGCTTCCATTCACAATAACCTTTGGTACCTCTGATACAGAGTTGGGGCCTTGCAGCCACACCAACACTTGAAAGTCATACACCCTTTCAAGCAAGGTTGGGAGCGGCGCTGCTTAGTATGACACACAAGGCTTTCTCAAGATGATAGTTGAAATCATGAGAAAGAAGTTACCATGGATTTGCAGTCTTTGGGCTCATCAAAGTAGACTTTATTATAGTGAGGTGGAATCACCGGCGATAGGTTTGTACTCACTTGGGTCGTTCCTGGAGGTTCAACTTTCGGCAGGCCCTCTAAAGGTGACACAACTTGGTTCGGATTCAATGGTTTGATTTTCTGATTCTCTCAAAGAGAGAAGAGCATACTTCTCTACCTCTTCACCTTACCTAAACACATCAAGCATATTCATCACTGAGATAGTTTTACTCCACCAAATCCACAAGCCTTTGGGTTTCTAATTCTCTCAAAGAGAGAAGAGCATAATCTCCTAACAAGTAGATGTGCTAAAGATTCACTATCTTGCTTTTCTTCCCCAGGTATCCATCATGCTAGCAACATCTGGGTCTCGGTTTCATCCATGGGTGTGACTTCCATGTAATGAAGAGCCTATTCCCCTACTTTGCTATCAGGACCCTTAAGAAATTTTAACAAAGCCCTATTTAAACTATGTGAATGAAAAACAGTAAACAAATACAACATTTTTAATATGCCTTTGACAACCGTCCTGCAAGAAAACCGTTTGGAATTTTTTATGATCTTTGACAAGCGACCAGCAAACCACTGTTATGCTGTAGTAGAAATCAGAAACATGAAATTAACAGCAAAAAGTAAATGTCAGAAAATGATAACAGTAAATTGCAAATTCTGGAATTTAAATGACTGTCTGTAAAACTTCACGTGAGAAAGTATTTCATTGCATGCGAGAAAGTGCAGGGGCCTGCACAATATTTCTATTTCTTCACGCGAGAGAGTGCTACTAGGAGAAAAAATTTGTGCATTTTGAAATGAAATGTCACGTGATATTCCATACCAGTGGTCTACAGACGTACGACAGAGTTCAAATTACAGTCATAAAAGTTTGAGAATGAGGCCAGAAATCATTTTTTCTGCCCCACGGTGGGTGCAAAAATGTTATGTGCTTGAATGTGACCTCTAAATCAGGCACAAACCCAACATAGTCCTTACTCAATCATTCAATTTGCAAAGATGAACATGAATTTTCCATTTCACAAACTTGATTGAAGCGACCTGCTGCCTCCTAACTAGATGGGGATGTTGAATTTACTCTTAGAATGAGAGCCAACAACCTTGAACATTGCTAAGATGGAGGATTTCTAAAGCATAAAAGATGATAAAAATGTCATTAATCTAGAATTGAAGTGCCATTAATCTAGAATTGAAGTGCATATTAACCTAGAAAGCTTGAAAAGATGATGAAATTAAGCTACTAGATATGTAAGCAAACTACATTAAGATGCAACATATTATTACTCTAAATGACAATAAGCTAATTATGCAACAAAGTTTAAAAGCATGATAAAAACAAGGTAAAATTTAACTATAATTTTGATGCTCTCCAAATTGATCCCCTCAAATGAAGAAATAAAGCCCATAATATAGAAGAACCATGGAAAGAGGGTGAAGAGTTTCTTGAAAAGAACCAGTTGCCTCTTCATTTTCATGGATGGAGATTGAGATAAAAATGCAAGAATTATTTAATTAAAAGAGTGGATTATTGCCACATGAGTGACTTTTCATATAGAATTATGGTTCTTTTTGAGGATAATCCATTCAAACAATTAAATAACTATTCAATTCCTTTTGATGTATATTAGCTAAAGGGGGTGGATTTAATTTAATTTAAAAGCATTTAGGACTTTAGAATTAATTTAATTAATCATAGGGATTTTTATCTTATAAACTTTGATAATTTAGGAATTAAATATAGTGTCAGATTTATGCAAATTTAGGTTTTCTGCATTTGAGACTAAGTCAATTAAATTCAAATAGAAAGGAGAATTTGCCTAGTGTAATAGGACTTTGATGATGAGAAATTGAAGGAGCGCACGAAAATTGATTGGAATTATAAGGTGCCAATTTTGGGTTGTTACATCTTGGACTTTTTCAGGGTCCACCTCTATTCCTTTTTCTAAAATGATGAATCCAAGTAGTTTTCCAGAGGTGACTCAAAATGCACACTTTTAAGGATTTAACCTTAGTTGAAACTATTCCATGTGATCTAGAATGTCTTCTAAATCATCTAAGTGTGTGTCTCTTTGTTTAGACTTGGCCAAGGTGTCATCCACATAATCTTCCATATTTTTATGCATCATGTCATGAAAAATAGTTGTCATATCTCATTGATAGGTGGCTCCTACATTTTTTAATCCAAAAGGCATAAATTTCCAACAATAGATACCCCATGCACAAGTGAATGCAATATTTTCTTGATCTTCAGGAGCTATCTTAATCTGATTGTACCCAAAAAAACCATCCATCAAGGAATAAATCTCATAACCCATAGTCATATCCATGAAAATGTCTATATTGGGAAGTGGAAAGTCATCCTTTGGGCATGCTCTATTGACATCTCAAAAATCTGTCTAAACTCGAATGGATTTTTCATGTTTGGAAACTGGTAAAATGTTTGATATCCATTCAGCATAGGCAATAGCTCTTATGAATCTTGCACCAAGAAGTTTCTCCAATTTTTCTTTGACTAGGAGAGCTATGCGAGGATGCATCTTTCTCAATTTTTTCTTAACTTTTTTAACACCCAGAGCTATGGAAAAGTGATGAATGATAAGATTAATGTCCAACCCTGGCATATATAAATAAGTCCATGCAAAGTTGATCTTCTCTTTCTGTAAGAACTTAGTGTAAGCTACTTTTTCTTGAGGTGACAAGGACTCAACCAAGTGTACTATTTGTGGAGCCTCATCTATACCCAAATTGAATACTTGTGTTGGTTCAATAAGCACTAAAGATTGATCTTGAAAGTAGCTAGGGAGATGATCAAGTACCTCATCCTTAGGTGCCTTAGAGAGGTTTTCACCCTTGGATATGTCATTTTTTTATACTTTTTTTGATTCTGACATTGCCACACAGTGGTTTTCACCATCAGAACTCCTATTCTTTTGATTTAATTTTGTGACTAAGGTACTTGATGTCTGGCTCTGTCATGCTGGTCGCTGATTCACTGGTGGAAGAGACTACAGGTTCAATGGCATTTAAGAAACATTCTATCTCATAATCAGTTTGGAATGTTAAGAGATCATATTCTTGATAGCGTTGGGACCAATAAACAAGGTTAGGATGAACAAGGGGTAAGTCAATGACCGGTTCAAGGTTATAAATGTGAATGATATTATCACTGGTGACAAAAGAGTCAGAGTCTGTCCAGTATCCTTCTAAGCTACCCAAATTAGGATTTGTCCTAACAAGTGAAGAATCATCCACTAAGGCAACACATGGGTTCAAATCCTCTAATCTTACATGTGACTCATTGGCTACCTCAGGTTGAACACTATAAGTGTGGATAACATCAATATCCCTATGAACTACAGAGGACTCTGAGAAGGAGTTCCATTCATACTGATATGAACTTGTGTTTGAACTGCGACTAGGATGTTTACACCATGAAGGTTTGGGACATCATGATGTGGAAGGTCTAGTGTCATCAAGGGTAGTACCTTCTCTTTTTGTTAAACGAACAAGATTCTTTCATTGACATTCTCTGAAAGGATCTTATATATCTGATTCTTGTTCTAAATTTGCAACTGACGCATGAGTGACCGAAATATCTGAATCTCCCTAAAGGAGATTAGTGGAAGGGACCCAATCTTCACACATATCTTTTTGATTTTCCAAATTAGGTATCTCATCTAGTTCATCTTTACTATCTGAATTATCAAGGATAGGAGTAGTGTGCTTATTGTGATTTGCAAATCCTAGGCCAATTGGATTCTTATACTTGTGTCCAAAAAGAGCATGATCAAGAGGTTCGGCTCTAGCATCCAATCTGTGATTAAGAGGGCCATGTCTAGGATAGCACATCTATTTGAAAAAAGTATACCCTCTTCCATAATCCTTAGGAGAGGGAGAGAAGTTCTCATTGTGCATGTATTTCTCCTCTCTATAGATCCAGTCTCTAAAAAACATCTCCTCTTTCTCATCTTGGATAGGCACTGAAGATTCTACAAATGTTCCACATAAAGTCATAGCTAAAGAGGAGGGTCTCTTTTCTTGTGAAGATTTTCCATAAGACCAAGGTGAAACTGGTAATGTTGTGAGGGACTACCCAACTCACTAAGGCAACTCTTGGAATCAAACCAAACTTTTGAGTTATTTCTAGGTGATTGATCAAATATGGGTTATTTTCCCTTACGTTTTTGGTGAGTTTGAACTAAAGGAAATTGGTTAAAGACTACTTGAGGTCATTTTCCTTGATCTACTTGATATCTTGTTGTAACTGGCATGAAAGAATTGGTACTAACTGATAGGATGACTTGAAGAAATTTTGGTACCAAACTAGGATAGTAAAGGAATTAACTTGTCCAAAAGAGAGGTGGTAAGATAGAATATTGCAAGAGGTATAAATCAACATTGCCACAGAGGTGCCCAATAATTGGGTGAATACCCTAACACATATGGATCAGGAGGATGATTTACCCAAGTTATATTAATTGAAATTAAGTTTGTATGAAAGTGAATGGACAAGAGACTACCAAAACTCTCCAAGTGTGTTATCAAAGAATCTAAAGGTTTATCTTCTCAACAAGGACGTTTTCTAGTTCACCATCACCAAACAAGGTCACTTATGAAATCAAAGGTTACTACTTCAAGAGGTCAAAACACAAGAATCCAAAAGTGTAAACAAGATTCTAACAGTGGGGTAAGTGGCTTAATCTATCCTGGATCGACCAAGGAAGACTGGAAATAAAAGTATAACAAATTGAGCAAGTTGTAAAAAGTTGGTTTTTCGACTCGGGAACTCAGTTTTTGTTCATTTTAATTGACCAACTAGATGCATTAACAAATTTTTATCATTAATCAAGCACACAAGACAAAAATTGGGAAGTTCAAGCAAAAAATTGCCTCCAAACAATGAGCAAGGGACAAAGCAACCTTGCGCATGAACAAGAATAGTGTCGTAGTATTTCTACTCCTGAAAGATTCTACTTGTGTATGTTCTCAAAATGTTTTTCAATCACGCACATAGTCCTAGAAAATAAAATGTTGGTTGCACTATGGTTCATAGTAATGGTCAACTCTATAACTTTTTCAATCTCAAGTGGGTGAAATCTAATCCCGGCGCACCGAGGTTTTGACACAGTCTGAGAATTTAATCAATCAGGAGCTACCGAGGAGATCTGACAACCCAATAAGAGACCACACCTGTGGAAATTTCTTCCACAAGGACATTTATGTAGTGATTGTTGCTACCATGGTAGAAATGACTATTACTGCTTGAGGTTCCATCCATGTGGTTTACCCAATAAATGGAGTGTCCACTACAGTTAACCCTCTCTAACAAGGAAGACTCACAATATGGACCACATGGGGACTTAGTTCAGATTCAAGGGTTCCAAGTTTCTGATTCTCTCAAAAGGGAAAAGAGCATAATCCTCTAGCCTCTTCACCTCACCTAGAGATATAAAGAAAGATTAATTGACCCACTCATTTTAAATCACCTCACCCAAGGTTTGTATATCAACAATAATGACCACCAATCTCAAGAGAGAAAGTACCATCAAAAGTTGAAGACCAAACCAAGTGAGATAATAACAAATCCTTCCCTACCTACAAGGGGATCTATCTTCAAGAAGAGCTTCACATGTAAGACAAGCGAATGAAGCCCACTCTCTCATGATCACCACAAATAGTGTTCATAGGGCCTAATTACCATGTGAAACATATATGCAAGAAAGAAAATCTAGGTTCATTCCTTTAGAGCAAAAATTGGAAATATGATCTATGAAAGCAAGAAACACTCAAGATAAACACATGAGAGGTTCATTTTTATTTCCAAAATCCAAATGTTACAGAGATGCAACAAAATAACTCAAGTCCAAAGTAACCCTCTTATTATATTTTACCTTATTGTTTCTTTTGTTGAGCTTTTCCGCGAAAGCAAGCCACGAACTCTCCAACAAGAAAGACAAGCAAACAATAAAACAAGATATGCAATGTATATTCAAATTATGCAAACTCTAGGGTTAGATCTGAAAATCAATTATTAGGAGAAATAATAACCAACAAATAATCTAAATGAAAATTCACATCATGCATTGAACCATGTGAAAAATAAGTGCAAGCTAATCATTAAATGCCATTTTTTAAATTTGATTTTTGACCTAGTCAACAATATTTGACCTATATGACATGAATTCAGATCCCAAACCCTAAATACAGAAAAGAGACCCCTGTTAAAAAATAGAGAGATTTCCAAAAATGTCATAATTTTAAAAAGATCTTTTCATTTGTGCCCTAGGGAGCCATTTTCCCAAAATATACTAGTTTTCATAAATAGACCAAATGAGCTATGATATTGCATCCAAATTTAGAACACAAAGAATGGACCCCCTGTAGAATTTAAAGACCTTTCCAAAAATGTAAAAATTTCTGAAAAATATGGTGATTTGCACCAAAAATTATTTTTTTATAAAAAATAAAAAAAAAATTATAAAAAAATGCAAAACACCTCACAAAATTCTGCATTGTTTACTGAAGCTTCTCTGATATGTCACCAACCTGCAAAAAACAATTCAGATTGAAAATCTAAGCCGTTTAGGAGATATGATCAAATCTTTGAAAATCTAGGGTTTTCATCTCCAAGCAAATATGGACAAGGGGGTTAGCTCCAAAAATAACAAAAAACAACATGTAAAGGTGGGTTTCCCTATGGTAGGTGCCAAAAATGTGTGCTAAAAATGTGTCACACTTCTATGAATCATTATATCTAAGATTTCTCAAGAATGAGGTCTCGAATGGTGACTCATAGCTCTCTATTTATGGAGTGCAAGGGTTTGTAATGGAGGCCCTCAGATTGACCTAGTTTGTGCCCATGCAAGTACACCATAAAATGAGAGATTTAAAGAGGAAAAGCAAGAGTTCTAGTTTCCATGATCATCAAGTATGCATGCAAATGAAAACTATTATGTATGATAACAATGCAAGAAAGGAAATTAATCTATATGATAACAATGCATGATTATTCTATGAAAGGAAATACAAATGCAAGATTAATCTATGAAAGGAAACATGAATCTAATCTAACATGCAAGTGCAAAATTAATCTAAATGGATTTCCATGGGGCATGAAAGAAGAAGACAAGAAGAGAGAAGTTGCAATATCCAAGTTTAAGTGCTCAAAATCTCCTCCAAAATTGCTCTCCAAACCTGCAGCATAACAATAGCATGAAAAAGATTATTGATTTCTTGATTATTGATTATCCAAATGAGAAGGAGAGGTTTCCTTATAAAGAGCAATGGACAGTGTAGATTAAGAGGCAAAAAGAAATGAGCAATGGTGGAGATTAAATCTTGGTTGATCCATGTGCTCATATCTTCAAAAGGCAAAATCAAAGGCTATGATTAAGAGGCAAAAAGCCCACCACTTAGGAAGATGTGTAGAAAAAGGAACTTTATTTATTTTTATTTAATTTATTTCCTTTTTTCAACAAAGAGGGATTTAAGTGGGGGTTTTATTTAATTAAAAGAGGGATTTTTTTTTAATTAAATAAGATTGTTTTATGTAATTAAAAGGGATATTTTAATTAAATAAGATAATATTATTTAATTTAAGAGAGATTTTAATTAAATAAGATCAGATTATTTAATTAAAAGAAATCAATTTATTTAATAAAAATGGATTGTTTTATTTTAATTAAATAAGGTAATTGATGAAATGATCAAACCTTAGGAAATAATTGAATTAATCACAATTTGATCAAGGAAATTGATTTGAATTGAAAATGTTGCAAAACATTGATTAAGGAATTTGATAAATTGATTCTGTCATTTGATAAATGAAAGAATGGGGGCCCATAGTCTAGGAAACCATTTTAGGGTGCATGCAGAGCCTACCTGTGAATAAAACCGGAGTAAGATCATTCTTTGGTCAGCTAAATTTTCTCAGAAGGTTTGTCTTAGATTTTTCAAAAATTACCAAATGCATAATGAACATGATGAAAGGGAATGTGAATTTTAAATGGAATGATCTCAACAAAAAAGCCTTCAAAAATATAAAGAATGCCATAGCCAATGCTCCCGTATTGTGCCACCCAAATTATAAGGAAGATTTCATAATTTATTGTTACTCATCTGAGCATACTTTGTCTACTATTCTCATGCAAGAAAATGAGGAATGGGTTCAAGCCCCTATCGCCTTTATGAGAGCACCTCTGAAAGATCATGAGTTGAAATACTCTCAGACTGAGAAACATGCTTTCACAGTAGTAAAGGCTTTAAAACAATTTAGATTCTATATCTTACATTCTCACTCCATTGTATATGTGCCTGACATTGCAGTAAAAAGTGTATTAACTCAACAAGACATGGGATGTAATAATACAGGAGCATGGGTGGCTAAGACATAGGAATACGACATAGAAATTAAACCCACCAAGTTGGTGAGGGGAAACACACTGTGTAAAGCAATAGCGGAAAATCAAGTGGATGAAGATCTTGAGACAATACAATTGGTTTTGGCAGTAAGTATGTAGGACCCCTAGTTCAAAAATATTGTATATTTTTTGGTGTATGGTGAGTGCCCCAAAGGGTTGACCCAGAAACAAAAGAGAGATTTAAAAATGAAAGCCTCTAAATATGTTATTTGGGAAGATAGGTTGTATAAAAGATTGATAGATGGGACCTTCCTCTGGTGTGTAGACAAACAAAAACAAGAAAAATTAATGAAGGTGTTCCATGATGAAGCCTATGGGGGACACTTCTCTTCATCAGTGACTATGTTCAAGATATTGAGATAGTGCTATTATTGGTTAGGAATGTTCAAAGATGCATACCATTGGGTAGCAAGATTTGAGAAGTGCAAAATTTTTATTGGAAAGACACAGTTAGTAGCTCTTCCTCTTAGGCTAGTGATTATTGAAATTCCCTTCCAGTAGTGGGGCCTTGATTGTATTGGCCCTATAAATCCCACATCCAGTGCAGGCCATACCTATATAATCACTATAATAGACTACTTCACAAAATGGGTGGAGGTGAAAGAAACTAAGAAAGCTACATCTGAAGTAGTATGTGACTTTATTAAAGAAAACATCCTAGTAAGGTTTGGGGTACCTATCAAGCTAGTAATGGATAATGCTTCATATTTCTCTTCTTGGAAAATTACTGAATTTTGTTATAAGTATGACATTATGGTCAGTCACTAATCTGACTATTTCCCACAAGGAAATGGTCAGGCAGATCTAGCAACAAGAACTCAACAAACATCATGAAGAAACTTGTGGCAGATAATCAAAGAACCTAGGATAAGAAAATCCATGAAGCACTATCAGCAGATAGCATGACCCCCAAAATAGCTATTGGAATTTCCAATTTTGAGTTGTTCTATAGAATTGAGGCCAGTCTTCCATTGCCATTGGAATTGGAAACTTGCAAATTAAGGACAGTAGTAGAAGATGGTATATATAGATATGGTTTAGGAAAGAGGATCCTATATTTAAACAAGTTTGAAGAGGAAAGAGAGAAGATGATAGATCATAACACAAAACATCAAATGCGTGTGAATAATTTGTTTGACAAAAGAAGCAGGCCTCAGAAATTTATGGAAGGAGATATGATATTGCTATGGGACAAACATAGGGCATCGAAAGTTATGCATGGAAAATTTGAGACACTATGGAAAGGGAATTTCAAGATACATCAGGCATTTGAGAAGAATTATTTTAAATTGGCTTATCTAGATGGTGAAGCACTTCCCTTGAAATACAATGGTGAGGACTTGAAATTGTACCACACCTGAATCTAAAACAGGTAACCCCTGTATTGTATTATAGTTACATTTAGTTCCCATTTTTGTTTTCCTTAGTTAGTTTTCATTTCCCTATTTTTATTTTTGTGTTTGGCTTTAGTTTTGTTGTGAGACACCTTTTATTGAACTTTTAAAAACTAGAGGCTTGAGTTCCTTGCTTGGACATGAGAATGTGCAAGTCCCCAGACAAAGCCAGCTGTTGCCCCATTTTTGTTCTACATATCTTTAGATAAAAATGGATGTTTGGTGTGTAGTAGTGGTCTTGAGACATCATGTAAGTCATGAGTCTAAGTCTAGTGTTTCTCTTTAGGCTAGAGAAGAATTTATCAGATTTTCTCAAATTGCCTTCTCCTTTGTAAGTCAGGGGATTGTTATCTGGAATCATATCATATTGAGTAGGTTAAGCTCCCAAATCTAATAAAGGTCACAATTCAGAAGTTCTTAACAATGATCTTATGTGGTTTTCAAATCTTTAGCTTTGATACTTCATTTTTGTCTCATCGGCGGAAAATTGGTTCTGGGCTTCTCCCTAGAGGATAGTCACCTACAGAGTGCCTTTTTCACAGCCAACAATTTTTGAAGATCTCAGTGATCATTGGAAGTTGGAGATAGATAATTAAGACTAGAAAGATTATTACATTCAGAATGAATCCCTAAGGGCTAGGAGAATGATCGAATTATGAGAAATCAGATATCAAAGGTTATTGGCGAAAAAGAGGAGAGTGGCTTCTCCTCTACTTCAAATAGGCAGGTTTCGACCCATAAGATGCATTTTCTTCCAGATCGGCATATGCAAGATTCATGAAGAAAAACTAACTTATGAGTTGATTCAAGGCATAAAGGAAGCAGATGAAATCATAACATGTCATTTTTAGTATCGTAACAAGTCAGATTTTATTTGTGGTGGATTTGTGAATAAGGAGTGCTCCAATAGTGTTTCTCTGTCCAAAGGAGAAGTGGAAAAGTAATTATCCACTACCTCTAAAAATTTACCGTTACAATTATGAAAAGTGAAAAGATGTTTCTTAACAGCCCATAGAGGTAAAGTAATTAATTCAAATAAAGTCATTTTACCTCTTAATGGACTTTTTCATAAATGCTTAAGCCTTTTCATTCGTGTGGTGCGGGAAGTCATCCGTTAATGGTAAGAAGTTAGAAGTTATAAAATCAATGAAGTGTTTCAAATGGAAATTACCATCTATTTGACAAATTGTCTGAATTGAAACCTCCAACAATAATTATCCCCTGCTTTTATTTTTCCTGAGATAGATTCCTAAGTTTTTGATTCAAATCTATCAAAGCATGGTAGCCAAATTTATGGGGTTCGATGGGATGAACAAAATTACTTCTGACTGGCACAAAATCATGAATACCTCTTTGAGATTCTTCGATATGTAGAGCTTTCACAGCAGGCTGAATGCTGAGAAGATACAAACCAATTACTAAAAATCTAAAGATGAGTAGGTTAGTCAAAGCCGCCAGCTTTCCTGCTGCAATCCAAGCTCCAGAGTTAGTTCGAGAATGCATTGCTCACTATAACATATAAAGAAAATTCTCTTTCCTGATGATATAGTACTATTATCTATTGACCACAACTCCATCCAAAACTCCCTTTGTATTTTGGAGAAAGTTGAATACTCAGAGATGACCTACAGTCGGGTGGTTACTAAGTGTGTAGCGAAGAAGGTTGTATGGAAGAAGGAGATAATGAAGATGTGGTTCTAGGAGTTGAGGAGTGCCAAGGGAAAGTTTCCCAAAATACTATACCACAGAAACCTGAAGCTGAAATTTGTGGACATCGTGGTATTGCTTCTTAGGATCAGAGGTGAGAGTGATGCACTAAATTTCATTGAGAACCATTTCTTCCTGGTTTAGGTGATCTGTTCTCAGTAGTATTTCATTGATTGGGCTCACATGGTAAGTGACAACCTCTCAAATTCCCTAAAGAGAGCTAAGAACCAGAATGAGTTCTATATGTCTTTGGTTTTTCTATACATCTTAGCTACAATTCAACTTTGGCCAGGACTTCCTAGGCTAGAAGAATTTCTGGAAGATGTTAAGAATTATGAGTTCTTCCCCTATTTGCAATTGCATAACAATTATACTAAATATCTCAAAGTTAATGATGCATTTACAATGAGACTATGCAGGGAGTTACAAGGTTGCCCTGAAAGGAGATTTTCTCTAGAAGCCATGGCATTCATTAGCCAATTTGGAGATTATTTTATCCAATTTGCAAATTTCTCATACATTCATCTTGCAGGATTTGATGATTTCCCTCTAAAGCTGCCTAGATATCTAGACAACATGATTATGCTAGTTGAAGTGATGAGGCAAGCAGTCCAGGTGAACCTGATCTGTGCGGGTGCTCAGAAGAAAGGCTATGATTTCCCAATGACTATTGGAGTCTACAGTTGTGCATCCCAGTCCGATTTGAAGAATGTTTTGAAAGCATTCTCAAAGAAGTTTCAATTAGAAACATATGATGTTCTAAGGCCATAGTATGATCCTGTAAACTATGACCGAGATTAATTAAAAATGGGTCATTCTATTCATCACATTGATGACAATGAAGATTATTCGGCAAACTACAAAGATGACCTAGAAAGCAGGGATCAGCACTATGCAAGATTAACTATCAAACAAATTAAAAGGTTCAAAGTTAAGATTGCAGTTGAAGGCATAGAAGATGACGGCCACCACATGCATGATGACACATACATAGAGAAGATTAAGTCCCTTCCTATAATCTTTGAACCCATGCTAGGTCAAGCTATAGATGATTTGGAGACCTTTATGGGTGGGATTTAGAGAAGAATAGAGTAATGGGTTGAATGGACGGTGGGAAAGAGGAAGCGGTCAGAAAGGAGGCCTCCACCTTAACAAACTCTAGCAAAAGAGATTGGGAGTACCCCTGCATCATCTTTAGAAACTATCCTGACCGTAGCCAAGGAGCTAACTCAACTAGTAGGTGGAGGTGATGAGCCTCTTGAAAAGATGATCCCATTGGACAAGACATGTGGAGATGGCTCAACCCATTTTATTGGTTCCACACAAGAAGTGGTCTCTACAGAACCAGTCAAGTCTACGACTGAGCCAGTCAAGAGTACAGAAATAGAGTAACCATCCAAAGTCAGTACTGCTAGCATGCAAGGTGATCCCTCAATCCAAGATACTCCAAGGTGAGGGTCTCTTGTCATAGTAGAAGTGGGTGAAGATAGTTCCAGTATTGTAGCCATAGAATCAGATGAAGAGGCTAGAAAGCAAAAAAAGGTTGCTCAAGTTATTAAATTGGTTTCCTCATCCCCTACCTCAGTAGATCCATTTTCTTCTAGACCTAAAGCTACTCCTCCAGTTTTCAAGAAGTTGTTCATAGAAGAATTGGTCTCTACCACTAAAGTCACTGGCACGAAGTCCTTGATAGAGAACACTTTAGAGCGCAAGAGGAAGAGGATAGAAGTGGGAGCTCCCAGCAAGGATACTCTCACATGGGCCCTACAATCCAGTGCTACCATGAGCAAGGTGAAGAAAGAAAAGAATCTATCTACATTAGGCTGAGACCTTGAAATAGGGCACTTGACCATGGAGGTAGCGAAGCCCACAAAAGAAGGCAGGATTGAGGATTTGACCACTGTTGATTTCAAGCTATAGTCATTTGATATGGGACTAGATCACCATGATACTAAGATAGATTGGTGGAAATCCATTAACATTTTAATTCAAGAAGAGCTCGAGGAACTCAAAACTTCTAAAGTCCAACTTAAAGAAGAGGTATTTGAACTAAATAACTTCATTAGAAAGTTAGTTACTCCAGTTGCCAGCATTCTAAGTACCCAAACTACTTTTGACCCCAATGCTGCAAAGAATCAAGCTATCATAGCCAACTTGCAGGAAGATAGACATTTTGGGTAAATTGGTAAATGATGGATCGAGAGGCTCAAATCTGAGGGCTGGTAGTTATTGAGCAACTAGGTAACACTCTACTAAAGATGGAGAAAGAGAGGTGCTACATTGAAATTAATTTGCCGACAATCACATCAGAGAGGGTAAAGTGTCAAGAATGCATAGTCACACTGCATGTAGCAGTTAAAATGAAGATCGAGGAGGCAATAAAGGTTGGGATCCTGCAGAAAGGAGATGAGCCTCTGATTGAATGGCTTCAAAGTCTGGAGTTTAAGACTGAGATGATCATTCAAGCCAAAGGAGGGCTGCAATAGACAGATGTTAAAATCAAAGAAGAGAAGAGAAAAGATTTTAAACTCCTTCACGGTCTTCACATGAAGTCACAAACAAGTGGTCAAGGAAAAGAGATGATCAGAGTGACCAACATGTAGAAATCCTTCTCCAACTATTTGGATAAGCTAGCAGAGAAATCTTCTTCTCACTTGGATAAGGTGTCGAAACTCCAACAGTTGATTGGGTGCATCTATAAAGATATGGAAGAGTTGAAGGATCAGGTAGATGTGGTTAGGATCCTAACCAAAGATCATTCCAGGTGCCTCATCAGATATAACAATGTCCATATCAATAGACATGAAGAGCTAATTCTGGTCATCATAGCTGTCACTGCCTATACGAAGAAAATAGATAAGGGGAAGAAAATGGAAACATAAATATTCCCTCTTGTATTAATTTTGATGGATTTTGTAATGGAAACATAAATATACCAGTTTCCATATCATTTCTAGTTAGGAAAGTTGAACCGTTTCAGTTACCCCTTTTTGTAACAGTCCAAATCTGAAATCTATATGTACTATTTCAAAAATCAATACAAAGGTCGGCTAAATTTTGGTGTGAAGGACTTCATTTTTTCTGAGTCAAATTTGTTTATGTCTATATGGAAATACTTTTTAACTATTACATTTCATTTATCTTTCTATCAATTCAAACATTTCTTTAAACTAGATTTACATTTCAAGATTGAACCAAAGTTCTGTATTATGATTTGATATGGTTAATTGAGGGGAAATCTTGGTGTTGTCCATAGAGTTTGTGAGATGTTCTTATGAAATAGATTGATTCATCATAGCTGAGTTATTATTGATCTTTAATTTTTCATTTTCATTTTCATTACCAATGCTTGCATTACCAATTTTAGGATCTTATATGATTTATAAAGTCTTGAAATTTGGCTAGATAGAAAGTTGAATCTACTTGACTGAACTAGTTCCTGTCTAGGCCTAGTTCGGATTGCCTCTTTTGTTCTCAGGTTAAGAACAAACCCCTTTAGATTATACAAGAACAAAATTCATTGAAGATTAATCACTTAAGGGAGCTATACCTTCAAATTCAGAGGGAAATTAGTTATTCAGTTACATTTCCCAACTGTTGTATTCGAATGTTTCTTTAAGATTTGGGTATTTTAGAGTTAAAGTGAAAAAGAACAATCCGTTTACCAACAATATCTTGACACAAATAAAACTACTTGTTTATTGGAAAAGAATGAACATATATGGCTATGGTACAAAATACTTTGTCAGGTAAATTTTGACAACATGGTTAAGATTAGTAGAAAAAGAAAAGTTAGAGGCGTACCGAGCTTATATAAACCAGACCATTTAATGTGCAAAAAATGTCAAATATGAAAGATGCCAAAATCTAGTTTCAAGAGCAAGAATTTTTCATCTAATGACATTTTGGAGTCAGTTCATATAGACCTATGTGGACCAATGAGAACAAAGAGCTATTATGGAGACAAATTTTTTATCTTATTTGTTGATGACTACTCTAGGATGATGAATGTCATGTTCCTAAAAGAAAAATCAGAAGGATTTAAGATGTTTAAATGGTATAAAGCTAAATTGGAAAAAGAAACTGATAGAGATTTGAAGTGCTTGAGATCTGATAGAAGAGGTGAATTTATTTCTGATGAGTTCACTATCTTTTGTAATGAGTATGGAATCAAAAGACATGTTTTTGCACCAAGGACACCACAACAAAATGAGATTGCTGAAAGAAGGAATATATCAAATGTTGATTATGCTAGGACATTGATGATTACGAAAGGAATTTCACAAACATACTAGAGAGAAGTAATCAACATAAAAATATACACAATGATCTGAGTACAATTGAAGAAAGATTCAAATAAAACACCTTATGAGCTATGGTATGGGTATACACCGAATGTAAGTTATTTTAGAATATTTGGTAGTAGGTGTTATTTTTTGAAAGATGAGAGAAATGGAAAATTTGATTCAAAAAGTTATGAAGGAATATTTCTTGGATATTCTACTAAGAGTAAAGCTTACAAATGTTTGAACAAGACAACTAACAAAATCATTGAGAGTGAAAATGTGAAAGTTGATGAATTTGCTGAGCTAAATGATTAGGATAGCATGAGAGAACCTAAAGATTACAGCAAAAAATTTTACTGGGAAGAACCTGATACTATACTGATGCAGGTGCCTAGCATTACCGGGTAATAGGGTAATGTTATCAAGAAACAACTTAATGTCACCGGGCAATAGATAGCATAGACAAAGAATCAAGAAAATGATGAAATAGAAGATCATGAACCAGAAGTCAATGAACCTAGAAAAGAAGATGATGAAGGACCAAGAACTGAATGTGTAATTTCTAGATATGTAAGAAGACACCATCCACATGATTAGATCATTGGAGATAAAAGAACAAGCATATGAATAAGAAGTAAGTTAAGAGATGACACTTGTTTAATTTGTGAATTTAAGCCTAAGAATGTTAGAGATGCATTTGAAAATGAAGAATGGTTTAATGCCATGAATGAGGAAATTGAGCAGATATAGAAAAATAAGACATGGACATTAGTACTGAGACTGAGTGATAAAAATATCATTGGCACCAAATGGATTTTTAGAAACAAATTGAAGGAAGATGGGAATGTAATCAGAAATAAAGCAAGATTGGTTTGCAAAGGGTATGAACAAGAAGGAGGAATAGACTATGGAGAAACCTTTGCACTAGTTTCTAGACTTGAAGGAGTAAGAATACTACTTGCATAGGCTGCATATAAAGGATTCAAGGTATATCAAATGGATGTGAAGTCTACATTTTTGAATGGAATATTGGAAGAGAAGGTATACATTGAACAACTTAAGGGATTTTTTGATCCTGATCAGACACACATGGTATGTAAGTTACATAAATCTTTATATGGACTAAAACAAGCACCAAGGGTATGATATGAAAGATTTTGCTCATATCTTATAATTATTATATTTATTAGAACAAGTGATAACAACAATTTGTATTTAAAAGGAGGAGAGGATGATAAGACACTTATTGCTGAAATATATGTTGATGATATCATATTTAGGGGTAATGATAACTTATGCACTCCATTTGCTGATGAAATGAGGAAAGAATTTGAGATGTGGATGTTTGGTCAAATCAAATTTTTTCAAATTTTTTCTAGGATTGAAAATTTTACAATAGACTATAGGTATCTACATTAATCCATCAAAATACATCAAGGAAGTACTAAAGACATTCAAAATGGAGGAATCAAAATCAGTCAGAACACCTATGGTGACAGGATGCAAACTGACAAAAGAAGACAAGACACCTGAGGTAAATTAAACCTTGTACAAATCTATGATTGGTAAATTGATGTATGTTGTTCACACTAGACTAGACATAACACATGTAGTAGGAATAGTTGAAAGATTTTTTACTAACCATAGGGAATCACATATGACCACTCTAAAAAGAATTTTTAGATATTTGAAGAGTACTGAGGATTATGGACTATGGTACAAAAGAGAAGGAAAATTCAAATTGAAAGTTTATACAGATGTGATTGGGTTGGGAATATAGATGATAGAAAAATTACTACCGATGGAGCATTCTTTATTGGAGAAAGACTAGTTACTTGGATTAGTAAGAAGAAAGTGTGTCTATCTCAGTCAACTATAGAAGCAGAGTATGTTCTTGCTGCTGCAAATTGTTCTAACATAGCATGGATAAAACAAATGCTGAAAGGAATGAATGAAGAGATCAATGATATAGTGATGATTTATTGTGATAAAATAGGTGCTATAAATATTTCAAAGAACCTTGTGATGCATGCAAAGACAAAGCACATATCTATAAATTATCACTACTTGAGGGAACAAGTACAAGAAAAACAAGTAATGCTGGAATATGTACAATCAAAAGAAGAACTTGCAGACATATTTACAAAATTGTTACTGAAGGATACATTTAAGTACTTAAGAGGTAGAATAGGGGTTTGTCCCTTGTCTATTGTTAACTAAGAAGATTAGGAGGTTGCATCAACCTACATGAAATCATAATATCAATCATGTTGATGCAAAGATGAACTAGACCAACATAGAGATATCAGTACACTAAAAGGTACCTATTGCACTGAAAATCAAAGATATTTTATTTGGCTACTGAAGAGTTGTATATTTTTATTTTTGGCATTTTTGTCAAAGGGAGAGATATATAAATGAAATATTAGGGAGAGATTCATGAAATATCTATCCACTTAAGGGAGAAAAGAAAAAGGGAGAGAAAAGACATAGCTAATCGAAAGAGAGATTCAAGAGTTGAACAGTCAAAACTACTGAGAGAGTCTGCATAGTGAGTATTTTGTTTATATTGACACAAATTATATTCAAGCTAGGGAGATCTACAGAATTATTGCAGTTGTAGACATTTTTTTTGGTATTTGTTGTATGGCATTTTATATTGCATATTTCATATTGTGTATCCATCAATGCCAAAGGGAGAGATTGATGAACTATAAATGATTATATGTTTGAAGTCATTTGTTGATATCTAACTGAGTTGCAGAAGTGATTATAAACATTATCAGTTAATTTTGTCATTGATGTCAACTTATTTGAGTGTTATTATGGTGGAAATTTGTTTTATGTATTAAAGATCTGGAATAAACAATTTTTATGTGGTCGGTAAAATGAAGAGTTATGTATACACCGAGAGACAGTAATAACTGAGTAAAATATAGTGTATACCGACCAATAGTGCTAACCAAGCAAGGGATTGTCGACACAACACGGTTAATACTAAGACCAAGAAATTCATTATAATTAAGGACGACTTGGATTTTGATCTAGAAATTGATAATTTCGAGGTAAAAGATAAAGTTTGTTATTTGATCAAATGGTTATGAAAATTCAAGGAAGATCAGATGATAGAGATTGAAACATGTTTTTAACACAACTGTCGAGGAAGGATCAAGTGGGAAAATGAATGATGGAGATTAATGATGACATGTAATTGATTAAATGTTTGATAATGTTAAGTTAAAGATGATGCAAGACATTAAATCAGTTAATGGTTTGTATTGTCATTAATGTCAACTTGATATCATGTGTACGGTCATATAATTAATGCCAAAGACTTCAGAGAATCAATGAAATAGAGGTTATGCTTTTAGCAATGCATAAAAGTCAAGTATTCACTAAGTGATAGACAACACCGACGAAGTGCACACCATCGGTAAAGACAGAGATAAAGTCACAGTGATGCTCGATGAGAAGATGACAGTGTTTCCCGACAAAGAAGAATCATAGGATGCCCGACGAGTTGAAAATAGTGTTGCCCGAAGAGAAAGATCCAATGATGCCCGACGGACAGAGATCCCAAAGCTAACTGAAGTTGTACCGATGAAACTAGTAGTTGTCACTGGCAACAAACTACATAATTGACTGACATAACAGAGAGATCAGAAAATGACAAAATATCTAGCTGGCAGAGCTTAAGGATAGAATTAACTAGTTGTTTTATTTGTTTTATTCAACCACAGTTAAGTAAGTGATTTAAAGATGATTTATACATTTGGCAAGAAGATAACTACGAGATAAATCAGGATTTAAGGCCGTAAAGCAATTTGGCTGGATTGTTTTTCACGCCAAGAATCAAGAATCAAGAACCAAGAGTTAAGGAATATCATGTCTATATAAGAGACAAGCATAATTCATTTCCAAAAGCAATCAGATACACGGGGGGGTGAATTGAAAGAAGATGTTGAAGAGAAACTAGTGAAGGTTAAGCTTCATACAGTCCTGATCAATCAAGCTAAGGGAGAGCTAAAGAATTATGCAGACACAGACAAACAGTGAAGCACAGCATCACAGAGAAGAAAGTGTGAAGTACAATGGAACTAAATTGATACATTGATCAGAGAGGTATTGTAAGTAAATAGATCTGAATATCTGCAATTCAAGTTGCATTAGAAATAGGTCATTATGTTTCAGTTTAACCATTGAAGCATTAAGTCTCTTAA